>JASDQU010108805.1:0-26786 GCA_032191745.1 Picea mariana
CCAATGAATGTAATTCTTCAAGACGTATAAGAAAAAACAATCTGTGGTTTTCTCCCGCTTTGGGTTTCCACGTAAAAACACTGGAGTATTGTGTATGTGTATGATTGTTCATTGTTTATTTACTCTGAAAATATTGGATGATAATGCTACATTGATATAACACTTGCATTATATGGTTAAAAAGGATTAGATTGCTCTATTACTGATTCACCCCCACTCTCAGTAATCTGGCTTAACATCACTTGTATAATCAACTAAGTTCCAAGTCCCATTTGCAAGTACTGAATGATATTTATTAATCATTTCTTCTTGCCATTCTTTATGTACAACTGCTTCAACAAAAGAAGTAGGTTCAGTGGAAGCATGAGAAAAATTAGCTTTTGATGTTGAAGATCCCCTAGTTCCTGTTTTGTTAATTTCATCCTAATGAACATCTTTGAGAAGTTGTTTGACCCATTTTGGCCTCTTGTATTGAGGGGATTGTGGATCTAAATCACCATTATTATTATTAAAAAGAGGATTTTCAAAAAATGATGATCTTCTTTCATCTGAAGTATCTAAGGTTGGAGAAGATTCTTTTGAAGATTTGGTATCAAAAGAGTATTTTGTAGTTTCATTATCAGACGAATCATAAGAACTTTTTTATGAAGAGATGTCTTCTAAAGAGACAAAATATTTTTGAAACCAAAATGTTTTCTTTGACTTGTTCAACTTACCTTTACCCTTAGTGTTATTCTTCTCTAAATGACTAAGGAGATGATTAATCTCATCAAAACTTTTACTTTCAGTTTCATAAAAAATTATATCTCTACTGATAATGAATTTTCCATCTAAATGCAACCTATACCTTTTCTTTTCATCAGAGTATCCAATGAAGATACACTTCATACTTCGATTTTCTAATTTAGTCGTCTTTTCCTTAGGAACCAAAACATAACATGTTGAGCCAAAAACCCTAAGATGATTTACCTTGGGTTTAAAACCGTACCAAGTTTGATAAGGTGTTTTTCCATCTAATTCTGATGTCGGTGATTGATTTCTAAGATAAGCTACAGTATGGACTACTTCAGCCCAATATTTTATTCTCAACCCTTTAAACTGCATCATAGATCTAGCCATGCCCATGAGAGTTTTGTTCATCCTTTCAGTAACTCCATTCTATTGTGGAGTATAGGAATTTTTTAGTTGCCTCTTAATTCCATTGTCTCGACAATAATCATTGAATTCAATCGAAGTGAATTCTCCTCCACTATCTGTTCTCAAAGATGCAACCTTTTCTCTTGTTATTATTTTCAACCATGTGTTGAAAATTTGCAAACTTTTAAAAATCTTCAGACTTTTCCTTTAAAAAGTACAGCAATGTCATTCTAGTGTAGTCATCAATGAACAATATAAAGTATCGACATCCACCAAAAGAATATTCTATTGGACCACATATATCACTGTGAATCAATTGAAAATACGTTGGTGCTCGCCATGAGCTGGTTGGAAAAGATTCTCGCTTTTGCTTGCCAAAAATACAAGCTTCACACTTAGAATTTTCTCTTGAAAGTTGGAAAACCCTTTATCAAATATTGAGACTTAAGTTTCAAGAGACTATCAAAGCTTAAGTGACCAAATCGAAAATGCCATAATCTGAATGAAGACATTTCATAATTCACAGCTGCTACAAAATCATGCTTCCTTGGGATAAATTTTCCCTTCATTCTAAGCAATTTTCCATCGTCATATCCTAACATTATTATTTTCAAGTTATCCTTCTCTGACTTAATATTTACCAAACCATGTTGCATGATGATTTGATGTCCATCTTGTCGGATTGTGACTAAGGATAACATTTTCTTCTTAAAAGTTGGTACATACCAAACATTTGAAATCCATTTTTCACCAATTCCAGGGATAACGACTTTCATTGAACCTTTTCCTTGAGGTATATGAGTAGTATCATCAACTAAATAGATGGGATTTAGTTGAACATATTGATAATTCAAAAAATAGTCTCTGCAATAAGTCATGTGCTAAGTAGCCCCTATGTCCAATATCCAATCATTTTCAAATGAATCTTCTTGTTGAACTGTTGTGAAAACACATTCATATTGATCATCCTGGTAATCTTGATTCTCTGCATATTGAGATGATTGTTGAGAATTTAAATTTGATGTTTGCTTAAACTTTGGCAATTGAACATTGCCTGTTAGACAAATTGATACATAATTTCCCATCTTTAAACATCTCTTACATCTCACTTGACTGAAATTCATGCCTCTTCCTCATTGTGCATTATTGTTGGGAGGATTACTTTGAAAATTTTGCTGATTAAAATTTCTATGACCTCTACCTTGACCACGACCTCTGCCATGGCCTCGATTAGAAGACTAATTCTAAAAATTTCCAAAATTTTGTTTACCTCTTCCTTTATAACTTTCAGTTTTAGTGAAAAGAAGATGTTCTCCTGATTGTTTTTGTTTTCCAAATGATTTACTTTGTTGAGCCAGTAATTCACTAAGTGAATCAAAAGTCACAGTTGATAACTTATCAGTTATTTGCAAAGTCTCAAGAAAATTCTTATAAGATTGAGGAAAACCATTTATCACAATGGAGACCAAAAAACTATCTTCAAGTTTTGGAAAACCGCCCTTGATGATTTCCTGATGAATGTTCTTAATCCTTGAAATGTATTCTAATACATCATCATTATATGCTAATATTTGTTTAAGCAATTTCATTTGTAGATCAACTCTTTGAGATGCAACATGAGTATCAAAAAGTTTCTTAAATTGATTCCAAGCAAACCATGCATCTTTCGAATTCTGAATGTGTACAAACATGTGTTCAGTTACAAAAGAGCGCAATAAAGAAAGTGTCTTTTCATCTTTTAATTTCCATTTTGCTAAAGAAGCAATATCGGTTGACTTAGGTTGAGCAGTATCACCATCACAAATATCATGCCATAATTCATTATAGATCAAAGTGTTTTGCATGTGCCGACTCCAAGATTTGTAATTCTTGGGTCCATCTAACTTATCTGATTCTGTGAATAAATTGATTAATTTATACATGATGGTAGATTTCCTTATTGCAAAAATTGCAGGTTAATGATCACACTGCCATACTGAATAATCCTTAAAACACCAAAAGAAAGACACAAGACACTATAAAGAAAGAGTACACAATCCATGCAAAAAGAACACTTTTAAGGGCTTGGCTTTGACCCTTTAAAAGTCTCGTTGGAAAAGGAATTTGAGAGAGTTCTGAGCTTCAAGGTTATAATCAAATCTTTCAAAATTTGACAATTTTTCAAGATTTTAAGCCTTTTACAAATAGCAAAAAATCCCTCCCTTGAGGCTTGAACTAGAAAATTCAAATATGAAGTGACACTTCTCAAAACTTAGAAACCCAAAAATCCTTTTACACAAAAAAATATCTGTCTTTAAACTGAACATTGATTAACTCCACTTATCAGTCCACATCTGTATGTGAAACAAATCATAACCCAAAAGTTAAAAATAGTGCTGGCGCTATTGTGAATTTCCGGTTCACAATATGGTCCACGATACAGTCCATGATATGATACACTAATGCATCTCTGTATTGCAACACTTCCATCTCTCTTTTGGTATCCAGATGGAGTTTAATGAAAACTCCGGTGTGACGATGCCTAACAAGACATAAATCCATGAATCTGAGCTGACCTCGCCTTTCTCAATGCCCTATGCATGGAGGAGAAGCCCTTTTCAAAACTAGACTCTACCACAACCCTCATTGCATTTCCACTTGCGATTTGGTCGAACCTTCACCTACGATCTGATCATGCCTTTGTACAATATCTCTTTCACCAAAAGTTTCCACTCGTGGTCAAACTGTTGTCATTTCTATTAATGTTTTTGGCAATGCAAAACCCTGGAAATTTCGCGTTCTCAAATACTACAACCTGTTGTCACTTCTATTTATGATTTTGGCAATGCAAAACCTTGGAAATTTCGCGCTCCCAAGCAAGTGAATGTCGGTTCCTTGGAGGAGGGTCCACGCTGTCTCTCGAATTGTGTTGTTAGTGGATGCGAAGGATGGACTTATTCAGTATCTCATTGTATGCCAGCAAGTGAATTTCGATTCCATTACTCAGAGAAGAGGCCAGAATAATTGATGCTCAGTTACGTCAGTGGAGAGAAAGGGAAAGACATGTCTAATCAGGAACTAGTTACCATAACAATTTGAAGTTGGAAGCACTATATGCGATGACTGCACATTGAGCCTTTCAATTATGTTTGCAATATAAACGGACAACAGAGTTCTGTCGGCTTTGTGAAATAACACACAATCATCTTGTCAATTTGAATAAGTACATGGATCAAAGAGACCTCGGATCTCTTTGATTTGAATCTCATATTCAATGTGACCTCGGATCTGGCGGTTGAATGATAGCGGAAGCTTAAAAAATTTTAGAATCTACAGCTCTAGATATGAAATTTCCATATTTATAGACAGATCTAAAGCAATTTTACAAAATGAGCCCACTTTAATTAATTGAAAAAAATAGTGCATTTTAACATCATAAAACAATGCATATTTTTAATGGATCTGTTGTGATCTTGAGATTTACAAGCTTAACTGTTGATTTATATACAATAAATTTGCAGATTTAGAACTATAAACAGTAGAAATAGCTCTAGAAATCTAATTAACAATAAAATGAGCATTAGATATTAAAATAAAATCAACAAATTGATTTTGAAATAATTTGCAATTAAAAAACTAAATTTTCCTTACTTTAAACAACAATAGATTATCTCAGTACCGTTGCTCTTGAGTTTGAAGAAATATAGGTTGATGTCAATGAGTCTTCCTTGCTTCCTCAATCCATCACCAATTCTCTCCCATCACAATTTAACCATGGCTCTGATACCATGTTGACAAAGTGTCCTTAGACACGTAATTTTATTAACAAGGAAAAAGTAATTATAATCACTTCATAATCTACTTCTTAACCTCACTTGAAGAATGAACTTGTTTATATAGCTCAACTCTAAAATAAAATCTAAAAGAACACCCAATCAAATAATCACATAAATATGAGAGATGTCCTTTATATAGAATTTAGGTGTCCTTATTTTGACAAATTAAAATAAATTAATTTCTAAAAATATTTAAATTAAAAAAATACTTTAACTATATAACTTTAGAATTATAAAACTAAAAATTATATATGTACTCTCACTTATGATTGATTAAGATTACTAAAAAAGCAATGGTAAAGGTAAAATTATTAAATGGAAAAAATCAAGGTACATGTGAGAAGAAGATAATATAATCAACCTTAAAATAACATGGGAAATAGTCCAATACTTTATGGGAAATAGTCAAATACTTCATATGTTATTAGTGAATTATTAATATAGCACATTTTTTATTTATAAAGTTAGGAAGTCAAAATGTTAGCTTGCTTCTTTTGTTTTGAAATTTCAACCAAAGCCTTGCCTTTATACATATGTTTTGCAATTTTTGAAATTTCAACTAAGGCTTTGATACTTTTGTTATGCAAGTTAAAAGTGTAACTAGTTTTTCAGTAATTAGATTGGCAAAATGTATGTAATAGTTAGAAATATAAAAATTATAAAACTTCTAAATCTGGAAAAGTCAATTTACTAAAATAGAAAATATTCAAAAGTTTTGAAATTTCAAAAAAGGCTTTGATACTTTCGTTATGCAAGTTAGAAATGTAACTAGTTTTTCAGTAATCAGATTGGTGAAATGTATGTAATAAGTCAATTTACTAAAGTAGAAAATATTCAAAAGTTTTGAAATTTCAAAAAAGGCTTTGATACTTTCGTTATGCAAGTTAGAAATGTAACTAGTTTTTCAGTAATCAGATTGGTGAAATGTATGTAATAGTTAGAAATATAAAAATTATAAACCTCTAAACATGGAAAAGTCAATTTACTAAAGTAGAAAATATTCAATTGTGACTTTTCTCTCGGTACAATTTCATGGATTCCACATGCTAATCAAAGTAGATAAAAAAAACTATCAGGATTCCATTAACTTACCTATTTGTTTCTTATTTCAGTCACTTATAAAAACAAAGAAGATAAAGGAAATAAGTTTTCCTCACTGGCTGAAAAAATCCTTACACAATTTAAGTAAATTCTTTAATGACATCGTCTGGTATGTTTTCTTTTTAGGTGACTCATATAACAAAGAAGTGATTGAAATGAATTTTTCTCTCAATGTCAAAAGAGTACAAACCATATGAGATTGCACAATTGTTCATGGAGTGTTATCTAAATAAATTAGATTAAAGAGAATATCCAAAGGTTCATGTACTTGCTTAATAGAATTGATTCTGGATAGAGAAAGGAAATTCGACATTCCATTCATTGTTCCATCATGATTTAATTAATGTCATTTCGAAATCATAAACCACCGAATTTACACACAAAAATAGTCATAGACGAAGAAAATTTTCAAATAATATCTCAATGGGTTTTATTCACAACTAAATAGAAACTTTGCAAGGAAAAAATGAAATCGTAAACTTCTCCGATTTCAAATGATAAGAAGCAATCCTTAAAGACATTAAATTTGGACAATATGATGAGAATTGATTAATGACATGTGCAGATTTTGTATGCTAAAATAACTATTGTTTGTGTTTTCCTTTGAATGTCCTCTTAGATTTAGACAAGTCCATAGGACCTCTTCTCCTAGAATCAAGACAAAACAATTATGTTGCTATTTTGATGTAACTATGAAAGATATTATTTTGTATTTGTATTGGTCAAACCTTGAGAAGGTTATTGGAATATTATTGTATAAATCGACTCAAAAGAAATTATTATTTTATTGTTATCCTTATTGTAAAAGTCAAAACGGCCCCTCTTAGGGTTGTGTCTTTTGGGGAGTCAATTTATGTGTATAAATAGAGGTCAAGTTCCTCTCATTTATATACACACACAACTCACCTTCTCTTGTGTATTTGGAGCATAGCAAAGGAGATCTAGCATAGAAGGTATTGGTTTCTTGGTATTTGGTATCTTGGTCTATTTGTGGAGAGCTATAACGTGACATTGTACTGGTTGAAGAAATCTATACTAAAGAATTGGTTTTTGTGTTTTCTCCCCCATAAGAGTTTCCCAGGATATATCTTTGTTCTGTGATTGTTTATCTTTCAGTGATCCTATTACATGCAATTGTTAATGACTGTTAAAGAAGGTAACTATAACTTATAAAATTATAACATGGTATTAGAGCAAGCCTGAATAGAAGACAGTTCACATATCTAGAAGACAAAATGAGCCATTTTTATTTATAGGAGTGGTTGTCAGACAAGACAAGACCACCAACAAGTGCGCCCTAGTGGAGCACATCTTTTCCTTGGACCAGATCTTCAGAATTCAAAATTTGTGATTTAGGAGCAGGATGACTACTAGAACCAAGATTGATGAGAAGATGGAGGGAGATGACAACTTCAGAGCCTAGAGGTACAGAGTATCCCTCCTCCTACAAGAACATGATCTAGAGAAGTTCACTAAAGAAGAGGTTTCAGAACAAGAGAGAGATGAGGTTAAAGAAAAGCACAAGAAGGATATGGTCAAAGCAAAGAGGATTATTGCAGACTCCATTAAGGACCATCTTATTAATCACATATATTCATTATCCACTCCAAAATAAATGATGGATTCCTTAACCCGACTGTCTGAAGGCAAAAACATCAACTGAAGAATGACCTTGAGAATCCAGTTAAAGAACGTGAGGATGCAAAATTCAAAAACCATCCACTCTTACTTCTCAAGAGTGAACCATATCAAGGAGTAGATAGAAGCCATTGGTGATATGGTAAATGGAGAAGAAATGGTGATGACCACCTTGAATGGACTCCCAAGGTCATGGGATGCATTTATTCAAGGGATATGCTCAATACAGAAGATACCCAAGTTCAGTAGGCTATGGGAAGATTGCAACCAAGAAGAAGCAAGGACGACAACAAGAGAAGAGAATGTTCCATATGGTGATCAATCCCTAACCACCCACACCAGGAAAGAAAAGAGAAAGAAAGAACCCTCCTCACGCAAGAAATTTTAGAAGGGCCGAATAAATAACCCAAATATCAGATGTTTTTGTTGTCAGAAAATGGGACACATTGCTAGGAATTGTTCCCTCATTCAGAGACTAAGGGAAAAGAAAGGAGGTAAAAGGAATCATGTTCATACAAATGAAGATGATGAGCCATCCAAGAAGGTTACAAAGGAAGATGAATCAAGTTATGAGGAGTATGTTCTTATCTCAGCCCTTACAAGAATTGTCACTCATGGAAGTGACATCTGGTTGGTGGACAATGGTGCTTCCAAGCACATGACATGTTATAAACACTCCTTGTCTAACCTTCCTCATAAGGATTCACTGCACGAGGTGAAATTGAGAGATGACTATCAATATTCGATCAAAGGAGTAGGATAAGCCTCTTATAAGTTAGACTTAGGAAAGCCAATGAAGATGAAGGAAGTTCTCTATGTTCCTATATTGAAGAAGAACCTTCTCTCAATTTCAGCATTGGATGAGAAGGGCTACATGGTTGCATTTGTTGATGGAAAAGTTCTTATATGGCCTAGAGGGAATACTTTTGATGATGCTGTGGTGATTGGAGTTCAATAGGGAGGACTCTACAAATTGAAAGGGCGATCATATTCAACATTAATTCACAACACTGTGAATCCCAGTGAATTATGGCATAGGAGATTTGCTCACCCTCATTACAAGGCTCGACTGAGTGTGAGAAAGATGGTGACGGGACTACTAGAGATCCAGAAAAAACCAGATGGTGTGTGCACAGGTTGCGTATAAGGCAAGAACGTGAAGCAATCCTTTTCCAACAGCGACAACAGAGCCATGAACATCATGCACTCAGATGTGTGTAGACCGATGTCAACAACTTCACTAAGAGGGTATGTATATTATGGTCCTTTTATTAATGATCACCCACGTAAAACTTAGATTATTTGTTGAAGGCAAATAATGAAGTGTTTGGAAAATTCAAAGAATTTAAGGCATTGGTAGAAAACCTGACAGAGCGGAAGATAAAGACCTTGCGATCAGATAATGGAGGAGAATTCACTTTAGAGGAATTCAAAGAATATTGCAAGGAAGCTAGGATTAAGATGGAGCTTTCTACTCCCTACAATACTCAATATAATGGAATAGTAGAAAGGAATAATCAGATGATCATAGAAGCAGTGAAGGCTATGATCCATGATCAAGATATACCTATGCATCTATGAGAAGAAGAAACAAATACTGTAGTGTATGTGCAGAACAAAATTCCCCACAAAGTACTTGAAAACAAGACACCAGAGGAGAGTTTTTCAGGAGAGAAGTCGAAATTCATCCATCTAAGGATATTTGGTTTCTCTGTATTTGTGCATGTCCCCAAGAAAAAGAGGAAAAAATTGGATCCATCTAGAAAGAATGGCATATTTGTTGGTTAAAGTGACACATCGAAGGCATATAGGATATATATTCTTGGTCACCAGAAAGTTGAGATTAGCCAAGATGTCACCTTCGATGAGAGTGAAAATTTCAACAAATCAAAACAGCTGTGCAAAAGAGGTTCATGAGGAGGAGAATGAAGTTACTAGAGTTCCAAAGGCAGAAGCAATTGAACAAGAGGAAGTCATTCATGAGGATAATGACATGGAAGAACCTCAGAGGCCAACAGAGATGCCTTCTCGCAAGAGAAGACCATCTTGGGAACATGAGCTCATCAGAGATGCAGAAAGATATGGTTCCCCAGAAAAATATCTCAAGGAAAGTAAGAAGCCAAAAAAATAATATTCTAGCTTTGTGGCATGCTTGTGTGATATCATGGATGCAAAACTGTCCAGTTATGAAGAGGCTGCAGAAAATAGGGTATGGAAGGATGCCATGGGGGAGAAATATCAATCCATAGTAGAGAATGATGTTTGGTATGTGGTCCCCATACTGAAGGAGAAATCAATAGTAAGCTCAAAATGGATCTACAAAACGAAACATGCAACTGATGGAAGTATTGAAAAGTATAAGGATAGATTTGTGGCTCGAGGATTCAATTAGAAGAAGGGAATTTAATAGGAGGAGACATTTATTCCCATGGCGAGATATACTTCGATCAAGACTATACTTTCATTTGCCACAATAATGAAATGGAAGGTGCATCAGATGGATGTGAAGACAACCTTCTTGAATGGTGAAATAAAAGAGGAAGTATATGTGGAGCATCCACAAGGGTTCGAGGTACATGATAGGGAGACACATGTGTGTAGATTGAAGAAGGATTTATATGGATTAAAGCAGGCACCTAGAGCATGGTATGGAAGAATCAACAATTTGTTGATGAGATTTGGATTTACAAAGAGCATTGTAGATCCTAACCTTTACTTTAAGGTTGTGGATGATGGTCCAATAATACTACTATTGTATGTGGATGACTTGTTTCTAACAGGTGTGGAAAAGATCATCTCAGGGTGTAAAAGAAAATTAGTTGTTGAGTTTGAGATGAAATATCTCAGGATGGTGCATTTATTTTTGGGTCTCAAGGTATGGAAGAGACATGATGAGATCTTTATGAATCGAGGGAAGTATGCAGTGGAAATACTGAAGAGGTTTGGGATGTTGGATTGCAAGGAAATAGCTACACCTATGGTATCAAATATGAAGTTGTTGCAGGATATGACTTCAAAGACCATGGATGTTACTTTATACAAGAATATGGTGGGTTCATTGATGTACTTGAAAAACACGAGACCAAATATAAGTTTTGTTGTGAACACCCTAATTTAGTATATGGAGCATCTCAGGCATGTTCATTTGGTTGCAACAAAACATGTGAAAATGTACCTTAAGGGTACATTGGATTATGGTCTTAGGTATGTGACAAACCATGAGTTTAGGATATATGGATATTCAGATTCATATTGGGCTGACAATATTCCTGATCAGAAGAGTACTTCAACATATTGCTTCAGTCTAGGCTCTAGTATGGTTTTGTGGAGCAGCAGGAAGAAGTCGTGTGTAGCACTCAGTACGATTGAGGATAAATATATGACAACATGTGCAGCATGCAGAGAAGCAGTGTGGATTAAGAGGCTGTTGTCTAGGTTATTTTGTCTCAAACTGGAGGTGACCTGCATTTGGTGTGACAACCAGAGTTGCATGAAGTTGTCAGAGAATCGGGTGTTCCATGAAAGGTTGAAGAATATTGAGATCAAATATCACTATATCAGGGATATGGTGCAAATGGGAGCAGTGAGGATCCAATACGTGACTATCGAGGAGAAGGTTGTGGATGTGTTGACCAAGCCACTATTGAGGACAAAGTTCGAGCACTTCAGGGACAAGCTTGGAGTGATCCCTCTTCATAGGGAGTGATGAGGTACAAATGCATTGCAGGGTAGTGGATGTCTTGGGGACATGTTGTAGCTATTTGAGAGCTACCCACATGCCTTGGATTCATTGGCTGTGAAGTCACAGGGGTGCACATGATGAGGTACAGATGCATTGCAGGGTAGTGGATGTCATGGTGACATGTTGAAGCTGTTTGAGATATACCCATAGGCCTTGGATGCATTGGCTGTGAAGTCATGTTGTACTATGGATATCCAATGATGTATAGATTCATATGCTCAACAATCAGTGGTCATGAGCTCGTGTGGCAACAAAGAATACCTTCCTAGTTAAGAGGGAGTGTTGATATTTTGATGTAACTACGAAAGATATTATTTTCTATTTGTATTGGTCAAACCTTGAGAAGGTTATTGTAATATTATTGTATAAATCGACTCAAAATAAATTAATATTTTATTGTTATCCTTATTTTAAAAGTCAAAAAGGCCCCTCTTAGGGTTGCGTCTTTTCAGGAGTCAAGTTATGTGTATAGATAGAGGTCGAGTTCCTCTCATTTATATACACAAACAACTTGCCTTCTCTTGTTTATTTGGAGCATAACAAAGGAGTTCTAGCATAGGAGGTCTTGGTTTTTTGGTCTTTGGTATCTTGGTCTTGGTATATTTGTGGAGAGCTATAACGTGACATTGTATTGGTTGAAGGAATCTATACTAAAGAATCGGTTCCTGGGTTTTCTCCTCCATGAGGGTTTCCCAGGATATATCTTGTGTTCTGTGATTGTTTATATTTCAGTGATCTTATTACATGCAATTGTCAACATCTAGCTACTGAGTCAACATGGTCAGTGCCTCCAATTCATCACCCTCGACATTCGTGATAGGGAGGCCATAGTCATTCTCATGATAGCTCAATAGGGTTATTCACTCGACAATCAAAAGCATATTTTGTGAATGATAGCTCAATAGGGTTATTCACTCGACAATCAAAATAAGATTTTTTTTGTTAGTATTCTAGTTACTAAGAAGCATAGTTACCAAGTTTAAATTCAAATTCGATTTGATACGGAAAAAATTCGACTCCCTAAAATCCAATATGGAAAAAATTTGGGAGTATACATCTTACAAATACTCAAACACACTATTTTTTCAAAATTTTAGAAAATTGAAATGGACAATCATTATATTCAAAACCTCAAAGAAGACTCAAAAATTGTTTTCAATAATGTTATAAACACTGCAACAAAGGACAGAGTTTTACATGAGAATGACAAATTCTTATGTATAAATGAAACACTTTCAAACATGAAGGTCTTGAGAAACCTTTCATGAGCTTCCACCAACTCAAGCCAAAGTTAGCACAATTATTCATTTCTCATTTTTCTTGGAAGAAAATTGATTTGACATTGAAGGGGAAGGGAAACAAGTAGTCTTTGATTTGGCATTGAGGGAGAAGGGAACCAAACAATCTTTATTTTCATTTATGTATTTAGTTGTTTTTCGTCTTTTTTGGGGGGTTTCTCTCATGTTTTATTTATTTTATGTGCAAGTTTAATGAAAACAAAGAGATATCATCCATGAAGGAACCATGAAAACTCTCCCACATTGTTCAAAAATAGTGTGATAAACCATGTGCAACTAAATAGGCATCGACTTGTTTGAAGAGAAGGGGTGGTCAAAAATTTTCTTCGCAAACGAATGCTTTACTTGACTGGAGCTCCAAATCCACTTTCTTCAACAAGGATACAATTGTTTGAAACAACAAGTAACAAAATGATTTCATCCTGTTTGCACATCTTGGGCGCCCTCTACGGTTTATCCCATCTCCTTAACTCCGGTTGAAAAAAATCCCTAATGAAAAGAAACCTTGAATTCTCAATGGCTGAAATGAAGATGAACCTTGAATTATCAAGGGATGAAATGAGGATGGAAGCCATGGTCAAATGAATAATCTCGTATCTGAATGAAATCTATTTCCGCTAAAAATCATCAACTAAAACTATTTCCTGAAAATAAAGGAAGAAAAGGTTGTGTCGTTATAGGTGTTAGTGCTAGAAGTTGCCCCTAGACTGCTATAGGGTCAAGCCTAACACATCTTCAGTTATTGCAATGATTTTATAAATAAGGATGTGTTTTGGTTTTTGAAATAAGGTGGATCAGGTAGATGGAAAGAAAAATAATAAGAGAAAAAGGCTAAATGCAGATCAATTAAAACACCATTGGGCATGGAGTCAAGTAAACACCCTATTGATCGAAGTCAATCAAATTGCATATCAGATAAGAAGTTTATATGAAAATGGGTAGAAGAATAGGGAATAAACAAAAAGTAGAACACCCATCAAACCAAGATTGTCTTTGTCAAATGGATGAAATGGTACTTGAAACAAAACACACAAATAGTAGGCAGTCACATCAAAATCTTTATTGCTCGAGAATCTATTATCCGTGGGAAGCCATTGATTCTCTATGTCTGCAATTCGTTCAAGGAAGATGAAAAACAGAGTGAAAAACAAGGAAAATCACAATCTGATAAAAACAATTGTCATAGATCTTCAATGTCAGAAGCGATCACAGAATAAGATGCTCTCAGGCTTACAATAACACATATTGGTTGTCTATCTCATCAAATTATTTTCAAACCTTACCCTCTCGGGCCTCTCCCTTTATGAGTTTTTTACATGTAAATATATAAAACTCATCCCTAATAGCTGTTGCACATCTGGAATCATTCCCAATATACCTCTAGTTATAGGTATATGATTAAAATCAAATCTAATAATTGATTTTAGACTATTGTTTCTTTGCTGGAAAGAAAATAAAGCGATTGCAATAAAACTAGGATAGCACATATCGAGTCCTTCAAATCTGGAATTGCATCCGAGTTTCCATTTAATAAGGATCAAGCTGCCAGCTGTTGTTATTAGGTGCCCTGAAAATATGGAAATTAAACTTCTTTGATTGATGCTCTGCCACCTGAAATACTTCAATTGTTGATCTTTTGCCTGAGAATCTGGGAGTGTTGGGATTGATCATTCTCCTTGAAATCTGGAGCTATCTGATTTTCTTTATCCTCTTTCAACAAGTCTTGGACCATGCTTGCTACCATATGGTATGCTTTTATTTGACTGATGATCCTTTGCTTGCCAAGTGCACTGCCACTTTAACAATTCGAGATTCTTGTTCTCAACATCTGGAAATATTCTACTGTTGCCATAAATCTAGAGGTGATTGTTGACTTGCAAAAGAGGCTTAACTGTCAATTGTGTTCTCATATTTGGTTGTCAAATGTTGAATACATCCTCGTTCCATCTGCTAACTTTTCCCTGAGATCATATACGGATCAGGGTGGTTGTAATAGCACTAGAGAGAACCCTGAGTAACCGAGCAAATACAATGCTCAAAACATCTTAAACTCTCATCGGACAACAAAAGATATTAAACTTTATTCTGATCTTCTTTTTATATTAACTTCAGAGGATTTTGCAGGCACCCATGGACTTTTTCTCCACTCATGTGGATAGTTTGTGTTTTATTTTAGGATACAACCTCGCAAACAAAATCTTATTTAATAATAATGTTCATAGTCTCCCTACAAGAGGAAGTCATCTTTCTTCAAAGGTCAGCTTTCATTGACTGCATTCATAGGATAATAATCTCCTCCATAGCGCTTGACATCGACCTTTACTCTGTAGAAAACAAATTGGTAAATTTGATGATCAATTGTATTGAAAGAAGATGGTTGATCTTGAGCCATCCTAATCAACAAATTGCGTCGACCATTCTAATCCCCTACTATTTTGTATAGAATGATCTCTCTGCCCGGATTAGAAGATTTACAGAAGATCTGTGCTATATAGAAGACAATTTCAAAGTTCCCAGGATGGGTCGATGTTCATTGATGCCAAAACATTGTTGGCAATTTCAACCTGTAGACCTGCATTTTTCCATAACTGGCGATGATGGAATTTTGTGGCTCACTTTGACAATTAATCGAGCACTTGGAAGATCTCTGGCTATTTTCTTGAGTGATCAAAATTTGATCTCAACATCTGGCAATTAAAATGCAGAGCAAACTTGATTTTTGTGCATTCGAGAACATGGAGCAAACACCCTCCTTCTGACTGGTGCCACTTGTACGTGCAACCCTTATATTTTCCATCATGTTTGAAACTGATGGTTCACACTGGCCACTCAAGTTTGATAAAGGTTTGAAGACTAATTTCATGAATCACAAGATCTTTTACAAAAATTTATGAGCATTGATAATCCCTCAGGCAATCCATAGCACATGGAATCGAACACTTGGGTGATCTCATTAATAGATGGCATCAAGGTTAATACCTGGAATTTGGGCGCTTGGTACTGGCTTGTGTTGTTTGGTGACAATTGGTTTGCTTCTTGCGTTTTGTTTGTAGACTTTGACCTCCATCCTGATGGGATTAATTAGATATTGGCTCTAAAGACAATATTTTTGTAAACAGAGCCCGAACAATAACTTTTGTCTTAAAAGCCTAAAAACTTTTGTTTGTTCATGTTTACAAAAATTTGCCCAAAATAAAATATGATAGAGATATAAATTAAAAACCTTTGACCCGACTTGATGTTGTGTTATGCTTTGTGTTTTAATGCTAACTCTTGTTGTTTCCATTGTGCAGGTGTTTGGCTCATATGATCTCGGTTGGTGTTTAGAACTTGAAGGTTTACTCGAAAACCAACTTGGCCAAAATTTGAAATTTTTTCAAGTGACAACAGCTTGTAGAAACTGGAAAAAGACTTGGCTCAATCTTCACCCTCAGCAACAAGTTTTGATAACACACACTCATATTCTTGTCCATGCAAAAGGGTTTTCAATAATTTCCCCAGAGGTGGTTTCTGATCTTCAAACTTCTCCATAGATGTCTGAAAACTTGACCTTGAAAATTCTTCCTCCCAAATTGGTATTAGTGATTGAACCATTTTCACTTCTTGTCCAACTTGGGACAATGAAGTGTACATTAGTTGATGACCATTCAAGATTTCATCTACAATTGTATCTCCCTCAAGCTGACAAGTACTTTGTCTCTGAAGTAATTTTTTTTGGAATGGAGAACCCTCTGTATAATTGGAACAACACTTTTCGATGCTACACGAATAACCCCATTCCTGCAACAAGGAGAAAATTGAATATTTAGTATATGGATACTAACATTGGCTCCTTCTGGGGATGATGCTCTCCCTGTGAGGCATAAAGAAAAAATAGACCACTGTGCCCTTTCCTCTGTGCATTCGTGCAACACAAACTACAAACTTTTGCCTCTACAAACATCCACATTTATGTTATGCCTAGTCCATTGGGCTAGTGGTTTCATTCATACTGTCACCAGATCTATGCAATCTTTATTTGAATTTTGAACACACTACTGAAAACAAAATTATTGCTGCAAACTAACAAACTGAAAAGAATCTACCTGCTCATATGACGAGCTTATTTTACACACTACCTACTCTATCCAATTGCTTCCATTAGATCAGGTAAAATCATGCTTCCAGTGAAGCCATACAAGTATCTGACTAACTGATGAAACTCTTAATCTGGAAATGACAAAAGAAGGAACCCATGGAATACATAAATGCAATTCAAAAGGATGACAGAAGAACAATTTGACATTTGAATTGCTCAAAGATTCCAAATAATTGACAAAAGGATCATGAAAACCATAAATAAATACCTCTTCCTGATTTTTTAGCTGAAGATCAAAAGGTATATGCATGTCTTATTTTTGATAATGGTTGCCACCTTCGGCTATTTGCAAATCTAAACATGGCAGCAAGCTGATTTCACTGCTACTCAATTCTTGTTTGATGTCTACTCTGTAAGTGATACCAGTTTTCTCTTTGTGAGATATTGAACTGAACTCTTCGATAATTCCAATCCCAACCTGCTTAATATCTTTTGAAGATGGTGAACCATTAATATAAGATATTGGTTTGTTGACTTCCATAAAAGAATTTGTTACAATTAGTGAAGGAACATGCTTAGTAAATTGTTCATAAATCTGCTTCAGGTCTCCATCGTTGCCTTCCTCAACTTTTGATGCATAGCTGTCATAAAGTGGCTTACTGCTGAAGTTTTCATTATGCGTTGATGTGAAAATTTGCCCTCCACTTGAACCATGACTATCAAGGAGTGAATCTAAATTTTGATTGCTATGATAAAGTTGTTGATCAAAGCCTTAGAGAGAAAATATGAGATCTATTGTTCATAGAAATTACCGTCATCTTCAGAATCATAATACTCATCATAGATAGGTGAGCCAAAAACCTTTGTGTCTTGCATAGAAGGACGAGCAACCTCATGTTGTAAAACAAATTTAGAAGAAGATTCGGAAGATGATGAAACATCTTCTCCTTCCTCAACATAATCATATTCTATATCATAATCAAAACGACTAGAAACATTTGAATGAAGGACAAATGTGTCTACAATATGGCTATCACTAGCATCCTTACAACCAGAAGAAATACTAACTGAATGTTGGATGTCGAATTCAAATTTTTTACAATAGTTATCAAAAGGAAAATCAACCAGATAAATGTTTTTGTAATAATGATGAAAGACAATATGAAACTCCTTTAAAGAATGAATGCTGGCAGCAAGAAGAGATTGACACCATTCACGAGCATGTTCTTCTAACGAAAATCTAAACATCTTGATTAAGACATCCTCGTGAACAAAATTATGTTCAAGCATGCATTTATGAAAATTTAATAAATGCTCATCGGGATGATCATCCTTGCTTCCTCTAAATGTGAGAAGATAGTCATCCCATTTAGCTATTGTAGGCACTGGATGTGGAAAACCAGCTATGTTGGTGAAATCACAAAATGCATACCTCCGAGCAAAAATAGTTTCCATGGCCATCATGGATCTTCAACCACTGGAGTCGCCTATGAATCCCGGAACAATGGAGTCGCCATGGTGAAAGATGTGCAGTCATGTATCTGCCCTCTTCCTGTTCACCATCAAGAAGCGGATCTAAACTTTTTCGTTCTCCCGGGGAAGATATCCTCATTTCTTCGTTCCCAGCAATGGCGCCAAAAGATGTTAGTTCTAGAAGTTTCCCCTAGACTGCTATAGGGTCAAGCCTAGCACATCTTCAATTATTGCAATGATTTTATAAATAAGGATGTGTTTTGGTTTTTGAAAGAAGGTGGATCAGGTAGATGGAAAGAAAAAGAATAAGAGAAAAAGGCTAAATGCAGATCAATTAAAACACCATTGGGCATGGAGTCAAGTAAACACCCTGTTTATTGAAGGCAATCAAATTGCATATCAGATAAAAAGTTTATATGAAAATGGGTAGAAGAATAGGGAATAAACAAAAAGTAGAACACCCATCAAACCAAGATTCTCTTTGTCAAATGGATGAAATGGTACTTGAAACAAAACACACAAACTGTAGGCAGTCACAGCAAAATCTTTACTGCTCGAGAATCTATTATCCGTGGGCAGCCATTGATTCTCAATGTCTACAATTCGTTCAAGGAAGATGAAAAACAGAGTGAAAAACAAGGGAAATCACAATCTGATAAAAACAATTGTCATAGATCTTCAATTTCAGAAGCGATCACAGAATAAGATGCCCTCAGGCTTAAAATAACACATATTGGCTGGCTATCTCATCAAATTATTTTCAGGCCTTACCCTCTCGGGCCTCTCCCTTTCTGAGTTTTTTATATGTAAATATATAGAACTCATTCCTAATAGTTGTTGCTAACTTCTATGAACATAATCCTAAACTCGAGGAATAATTATAACTGATATAATAACACATCCGGAATCATTCCCAATATACCTCTAGTTATAGGTATATGATTAAAATCAAATTTAATAACTGATTTTAGACTATTCTTTCTTTGCTGGAAAGAAAATAAAGTGATTGCAATAAAACTAGGATAGCAAATATCGAGTCCTTCAAATCTGGAATTGCATCCGAGTTTCCATTTAATAAGGATCACGCTGCCAACTACTGTTATCAGGTGCCCTGAAAATCTGGAAATTTAACTTCTTTGATTGATGCTCTGCCACCTGAAATACTTCAATTGTTGATCTTCTGCCTGAGAATCTGGGAGTGTTGGGATTGATCATTCTCCTTGAAATCTGGAGCTATCTGATTTTCTTTATCCTCTTTCAACAAGTCCTGGACCGTGCTTGCTACCATATGCTCTGATTTTATTTGACTGATGATCCTTTGCTTGCCAAGTGCACTACCCTTTAACAATTCAAGATTCTTGTTCTCAACATCTGGAAATATTCTACTGTTGCCATAAATCTGGAGGTGATTGTTGACTTGCAAAAGAGGCTTAACTGTCAATTGTGTTCTCATATTTGGTTGTCAAATGTTGAATACATCCTCGTGCCATCTGCTAACTTTGCCCTGAGATCCTATATGGATCAGGGTGGCTATAATAGCACCAGAGAGAACCTTGAGAAATAGAGCAAACAAAATGCTCAAAACATCTTAAACTCTCATCAGACAACAAAAGATATTGAACTTTCTTCTGATCTTCTTTTCATATTAACTTCAGAGGATTTTGCAGGCACCCATGGACTTTTTCTCCACTCATGTGGATAGTTTGTGTTTTATTTCAAGATACAACCTTGCAAACAAAATCTTATTTAATAATAATGTTCATAGTCTCCCTACAAGAGGAAGTCATCTTTCTTCAAAGGTCAGCTTTCATTGACTGCACTCATATGATAATAATCTCCTCCATAGCGCTTGACATCGATCTTTACTCTGTAGAAAACAAACTGGTAAATTTGATGATCAATATTATTGAAAGAAGATGGTTGATCTTGAGCCATCTTAATCAACAAACTACGTCGACCATTCTAATCCCCTACTATTTTGTATAGAACGATCCCTCTACCTGGATTAGAAGCTTTACCGAAGATCTGTGCTATACAAAAGAAAATTTCAAAGTGCCCAGGATGGGTCGATGTTCATTGATGCCAAAATGTTGCTGGCAATTTCAACCTGTAGACCTGCATTTTTCCATAACTGGCGATGATGGCATTTTGTGACTCACTTTGACAACTGATCGGGCACTTGGCAGATCTCTGGCTATTTTCTTGAGTGACCAAAATTTGATCTCAACATATGGCAATTAAAACGCAGAGCAAACTTGATTTCTGTGCATCCGGGAACATGGAGCAAACACCCTCCTACTGACTGGTGCCATTTGAACGTGCAACCCTTATATTTTCCATCATGTTTAAAACTGATGGTTCGCACTGGCCATTCAAGTTTGACAAAGGTTCGAACACTAATTTCATGAATCAAAAGATCTTTTACCAAAATTTCTAAGCATCGGTAATCCCTGAGGCTATCCATAGCACATGGAATTCAAACACTTGGGTGATCTAATTAATAGACGACATCAAGGTTAATACCTAGCATTTGGGCGCTCTGTACTGGCTTGTGTTGTTTAGTGACAATTGGTTTGTTGCTTGCGTGTTGTTTGTAGACTTTGACCTCAAGCCTGATGGGCTTAATTAGAGATTGGCTCTTGTAAACAGAGTCCGAACACTAACTTTTGGCTTAAAAGCCTAAAAACTTTTATTTGTTTATGTTTACAAAAATTTGCCCAAAATAAAATATGATAGAGATATAAATTAAAAACCTTTGACCTGACTTGATATTGTGTTATGGTTTGTGTTTTAATGTTAACTCTTGTTGTTTCCATTGTGCAGGTGTTTGGCTCATATGCTCTCGGTCGGTGTTTAGCACTTGAAGGTTTGCTCGAAAACCAACTTGGCCAAAATTTGAAATTTTGTCAAGTGACAACAACTTGTAGAAACTGGCAAATCACCCTCAGCAACAAGTTTTGATAACACACACTCATATTCCTGTCCATGCAAAAGGGTTTTCAATACTCTCCCCGAAGGTGGTTTCTGATCTTCAAACTTCTCCATAGCTATCTGAAAACTTGACTATGAAAATTCTTCCTCCCAAATTGGTATTAGTGATTGAACCATTTTCGCTTCTTGTCCAGCTTGGGACAATGAAATGTACATTAGTTGATGACCATTCAAGATTTCATCTACAGTTGTATCTCTCTCAAGCTGACAAGTACTTTGTCTTTTAAGTGTTTTTTCTTGGAATGGAAAACCCTCTATATAATTGAAACAACATTTTTCTGTGTTACAAGAATAACCCCATTCCTGTAACAAGGAGAAAATTGAATATTTAGTATCTGTGTGACCGTAGTTCTATACCACGCTATCCAACCTATGCCCAATCAATCTATACTACGTAATTAGCCAAGCCATTGACAAATCGACCTATAGCCAACCCGCTAATAGCCTAGGTTGAATCATAACCGCACCGTAGCAACACGCGCATCCCTAATCCCCGGGATCTGATCTAGCCGCCTCACTATATTCGCTTTCTACTACACCACAACTATCCGCTTCAACTTATATGTCCTAAAACACAACTAGATCGCGATTACCTACTTATTAATCGTTCAAGACTGCACTGCGCTGCTATGCTGCATTTAATTGCAAATTGAAAGCAGTCGCCACATATAATGAAAAGTACATACTAACAATAGGTATGAGTTACTAAAGAGATTTCTTAATTCATAAGAACTAGCCTCTAAGTATCATCACATAGTGGCTTTTCCGGGCAGAAGAAATACCAATCCTTCATTTCTGAGAAAAGGAGTCGCCGGGTCCAAACAGCGAGAGGTACAATGGGCGTTACTGTGCTTGGCAGAGCTGTGTCTCTCTCCTTTTGGGATTTATTAGATTTCTTTATAAAAAAGGCTATCCCACCCTGCATCGATCGGTTGGTTGGGGTGAGATGGGCCTAGTTGGAGTTTAAGATCCATAATCCGCCCTTGAAGTTCCAATGCCCGAAGCAAGATATTCCATTATCGATCCAACCACAGGTGTTCGATAATCTCGGATCGAATTCGAATTTATGTATTAATCCCTGAACTAAAACGTATTGCAAAATTTTTGAATTTTTTGATCAATTCGACCAAATTTGGTAACTATGCTGAGAAGTCTCTATGCGTCCCCACCCAGTGAGTTATGAGAAGCAGTGCCTATTCAAATAGCATTAATAGGTTCTTTCCGAATCGAACATGTTAGAATATGTGAGAATATTTCTAGAAGGTTCTGGTGTGTTTTTTTCTGTATGTAGAATTGGTTATTTTAATTTAAAGTTTGTTAGATCTTGGAGATCCGTTCCTAGTTTAGGGGATTGTATTCAGATTTTATTTGTATGTTAAAACAAGGTTGTAATTGTATTTAAACAAAGTGAGTTGAATGAAAACGCCATGAGAATTTGAGTGTGAGTTTCACATGTGTCTCTTCTTCAATTATATGTATGTTTCTTTAATTTGTTCACTGATTTTATGCAGCTCTGCAGATTGGAGAAGAGACCGAGCCTGAGAGACATTGAGTTGTTGTCTCTCTGAGATGGTATCAGAGCGCATGGATGGTAGATCGCTGGAGGATGTTGTATTTTCCGCCACGACCTTGGAGGAGTCACACGCGTGAAAACATTGTGAGTTGAGAAGAGGGCCGTTGTTTCCATTTTTTGGAGCAAATTGCTGCAAACTATGTGTTTCCAAAGAGGGCGTGAGCCACATAGAGACTCCCCCTGTGTGAATCTAATACGCAGAGATTCACCACACCAAAGAAAGAGTTTGGATTTGCGCTAACACTTAAGGTAGACGTAACACACAGCTTGGATTTGCATTTCGCCGAGAGTGTGCCTCCGCGTTGGTTTTATTTTGGAACGACTGCGGATCTTCTATCAAAGATCACTTATTCCAAGAGACAGATCTTCTATCAAAGATCACTTATTCCACGTGCGTTTGCTGATTTTGGGTTTAGTCAGAGACAACGGTTGCATGAGAAGCTGAGGCAGAGTGCTTCGTTGGCTGATTTGTAGCACCCATTAGTACAAATACAAGGTATACCATTTTTTAATTAATGTGTGATCAAATTGCCAGTTGTTGTCTTCCGTTCTTTGAAATGGACAACTTTAAATTAAGGGATTCTGAAAAATTGGAAGGGAATCCAATTATTCCTGGTGGAAATATTTTATGGAGCTCATCGTGACTGAACATGATGTCTTCTCCATAGTTGATGGGAAGGAACCAAAACCGACGGATCCCAATAATCAAGCCAAGTGGAGTAAGAGGGGTATAAAGGCTTGAATGATTATCTCAATTAATTTGAGATCATCTTTGGTTGCACATGCGAGAGACTCCAAGATGACCAAATAATTATGGGACAAGTTGAAATCCATGTTTGAGTCTTTGAGCATGTCGTGGAGGATGTTTCTTAGAATTAAGTTGAACATGTGTGAAGGATCGTTGAAGGAGAGATTGTTTCTTCTTATCTTGACATAATCAAAGAGATATGGGGTCACATAATGTTGGAGATACAATTTCAAATGAAGAATTGTAGTTATTGCTTTAAATGGTTTCTTTAATTATTATGAAATGTTTGTAAGCAATATTGTAGGTAAAGAAACACTGCTCTCATTTGAGAAATTGTATGACATTTTCCTATCTAAGGAGATGCGCAAGAAAGTGAAGAATAAAAAATATTCAAAGGATGTTTCTTTGTGGTCAAAGATAAAGAAATCCTGAAAGAAGTGGTAGAAAAAGAAATGAGGAAATACCCCTCCACAACCATTCAATGGGGGTGAGTCTTATTTATCTAGAAGAAACCTTTCAAAGGTCAAATGCTTCAATTGTAACCGAAGGGGTCACTTTGTGAAAGATTGTCCTCAAAGGAATTTTGAGGGTGAAAAGGGACATGATCAACATCATGGTAATGATTAGTCCAAGTCTCATCAAGGTAACACTGTTGATGGTAATTCCGTTGATGGAACTGATGAGTTCTTAAAAGAATTTGAAAATTTATCCTTATTGTTTTCTCTATCCGCTAATGATTCTCACAAAGATGTATGGTATATTGACTCCGATGCAAACATCCATATGACACCTCATAAGGAGCTATTTGCAACTCTTCAAGACAAATCAGAAGAATCAATGTTCTTGGGTGATGATCGAGCCGATGAAGTAAAATGAATAGGCACAATCCCTATTAAAATGCCAAGCAGAGGTATTGCATTGATTAAGAATGTTTTGTTTTTTATTCGTCTTAAAAAAAATCTATTTTCAATAAGTCTTGTTATTGACCAAGATATGGATGTTAAGTTAGGCAAAAAGCAGTTGTATTGTCACTAACCTTAAGGATAATAAGGTGATTTGCAATGGAGTCAGAGATGGTGGTCTATACAGATTAATTGCAGGTATTGTTGAACATAAAACATTGGTGCAAGACGATGGATCACTAGTAGAGTTGTGGCACACGAGGTTTGGTCATTTGAACCTTGACAGTCTTAAGAAAGTCCAGAAGATATTAAGAGTTATGCCACAATTTAATGTTACCATAGGAGTTGCATGTGATTTTTTCACCATGGGGAAGCATAATAGAGATCACTTCTTCACAAATGATGAGAAAATTGTGAGGTAACCATTAGATCTTGTTCACTCTGATGTGTGTGTACCGATGAGTACTCCTATTTCTGGCTACTTGTACTTTGTTACCTTTATTGATGATGCTACTAGGAAGTGTTGGATTTATTTCATGAAACATAAAAGTGAGGTGTCACTACAAGGAAAAGACCCTCTAGCGGAGGTTTTTGCAGATGCCCTTATAAAAATATCCCAAAAATCCGTTTATAGTGAATAATACTAGCGAAGGCGAGCAGGGCAGAGGTTTTAGCGGATGTTTTTATGCCAGTGTTCTTATAAGTACATAACACACCAATGTGTTTTATAAAACAGGCGCATCGGTGCCCTCAAAACTAGCGCACTGTAGTAGGGTTATTTCAAATAAATACAAATATTATCCGATGCACTACAAAAATAATGACGCACTGTAACTATGTTCTTTAAAAAATATCCGGTGTGCAACGTAACACTCGAAGCACCGATGCGTTATTAGTAAAGCGCATTGTTATATGGTTAAATACAAAACATTTACACACCAATGTAGGATTGTGTCAAAAAATATATTCCTGTGCATTCCATTGTATCATGCGCACCGATGCGCATCAATGCTCCAATATGGAGCACCGTGTTAGGGTTAATTTTCAAATTTACGTGGTGCTCTATGTAAAACTAGCCACACAGGGGAATCTATTATTATACCACACCGTGTCATGCTTAAACAAAAAAAAATCGCACCATTGTATTTTAAAAACAAATGTACAACGATGTGCTATGTAGTAGTAAATGCATTGGTGGGCACGCGTGCCCAAAAAAAATATAACTGATGAGCTCATTAAACATGTATGCCCCAATGCAGTTGTTCAAAGGGCACACCGGGACAAGGTTTTATAAAAAAAAAAAATTACCGACGGTAAAAATCAATTTTACCATTTTCAATGTTGTAGAGCTCAAAAGCACCGGTGCAACCTTTGCCTATCTGAAGTGCCCTTCCATCAATGCTTTCGTTTCTTTCCTTCCTTTCGTGTGTTGCTTAGTGTGTGAATTTCGAATTTTGCCAAACAATGAGAACTTTTGTTTTTTTTAGTACATTGCAACCATGCCTGCCTAACGAAAAAATGTCCAGCTAATGTTCTTGTTTCTTCATAACTTAAGTTTTCACCGTATTAAAATTTAAATTGAGTGAAATTTTAAGTGTAAAATAATAATAATAATAATAATAATAATTGCGGAGTGCACTCGAAGCGCTCAGCTCGCACCGCCTACTATGTGACCTGTAAATTTAGATGGCGCACTGCGTACCTTGTTACCTTTCTCGACGGTGCATTGCTAAACATAATTGCACTAGCGCTTTAGTTTAACGATGCACCGATGAAAATCATATAACTGGTGGAGCAGTGCATCAAAGTACAAATAACGCACCGGGTCATTAAAGTACATGGCACACTACCCTTATCCGATATACTTTTACGTAGTGCATTGGTAAACATGCACACTGGGGTGTTCATGTTTACTAAATGCACCGCTGAGAAATGTAAAATTGTGTTGCAGTGCACCTCGTAAATTTTTTGGTGGCACCGTACATGGTGCAATAGTAACGACCAAAACACACTGCAAAAAGTTTTGTACTCGAAAATTTGGAAAAGTTTATGTGACAGTGCGTAGACGTTCGTTACATGCACTAGTGCGTGTAGTGAACATATATGCACCTCATTTATTTTTTTATTTTTTTTGGGTTTAAGCAGTGCGCAGGATAAATGTAATGCATCAGGACGTATGTGTTGTAGTGTAGCGCTCCAGTGCGATACAGTTTTCCAACGCACCGCATAACATAATAGAACATATTTTGTTCGATGTGTTACTTTACACTTTCGCACCGTGAGTGATATA
>JASDQU010108805.1:26993-43328 GCA_032191745.1 Picea mariana
ATGTATTTCATATCTTAATCATGCAGAGATGTGAGTGGAGAGAGAAACAAAAACAACAGGAGTAGAGGATGGACCTGTAGGATGTTGTACAGGAATGGGAGGCGAAGGAGAGGGAGAGGGATTTGTACCCTCACCCTATTACTGCAGCGACTCTTGTTCTCTTCAAGGATGTAGGTCTCCTTAAGTACTATGAGGAGGCTACATCCCTTAAGGGACACTCTGGGTTGTTGGTGCATCTGATCCGTCGATGGGATGTCCATTGAAAGGCTTTCCATGTGGGTCCGGATTAGTGGTACCATCACAGTGAGGAGGATATTTACTTTATCATTGGGCTATCTAGGAGAGAGGAGGATTTTCCCCAATTCCCAGACGTCCCAGTAGGTGTTGCAACTGAGATTCAACTCATGTACTCTTAATGATATATTGGAGTTGATGTACTATCCCCAACAAATTTTTAGGTGTCTGGTGGACAACTGAAAATCGCCTCTTTTGGTGAAGAAGTGGTTAGGTTCCTCTCACTGCTAGTGACTACCATAGCCCACTTTACCAGTGATGGGAAGCACATTAGGTGCCCTATTTTGTATTAGGTTGATTCGTTGGTACTGAGGCCACGATGTATTAGATGGTCTTCCATTTGTTTACGACAGTTTTGTATAGTGCTCAACAAATGTTGTGCTATGATACATGGGAGGTCAAACTTCCCTTTTGGCTCAGAGTTGTTTTTCTTAATTTTTGAGAGGTTTCCAGAGACGAGGCCGACTTATGTCTATCAACCTGCTAGACCGAGGACTCATGTTTGGATGCACATGTGAGGGGAGATGATGCCAAAGAGGGGCCAACCAGAGTTTTCGTCCAGGATTTTGCCAGACACACTAGGGTTACCAGGTAGTGTGGCAGATCACATGTTCGTCATGGTGTTGTGTCCTTACGCGGGTTAGGATTGACGCTGATGTTCGAACATCCTATTCACACCAGATGATAGAGGTAATATTGGTGTTTTGTTTAAATTAATATAGTTTCATTTTATTGTCTTACTTAATTAGAATAAAATTAATTCTAACATGTTCCTTAACTTGTTTTATTAAATTGTTTAATGAATTAACTGTTTAATTATTACTCTGTACGATATGTTTTGCATATATTGGCACTTTCATTGGGGATGTTCCTGTTGATTATTTGGGTTGGTTTTCATTGATGTCAACCCTTGAAGAAAGTCTGTTAGCGAATTCTGGTAGCACAAAGGTTTGGGTAATGGACCCAAGTTTGTTTGATATATAATGGTATGATTTTTAATATATTTGAAGGTGAGACTATTCTATATGGATATTACATGTCATGCCATTTCTGGTGGTATGTGGAACATCACATAACTCCTCATGGTTAGAGATTCATGGCCATGTGAAGTTGGAGAACCTTCAGTCAAAGTGGTTGCAAAGAAGAAATTATTTAAATAATAAAGTGAAGTGATGAGTGTACTATAAGTGAAAGTGGATACAAAAGAAATTATTTAAATAATAAAGTTAATGGAGAAATTACTAAGTGGACAAGTGGTTAGAAGTGGGTTATCCCTAAAATAAGGAAAGTGGTTTAAGATGGTTAGAAGGTAACCCCTTGAGGAAGCTACATAAAAGTATAAATAAGAGGCAAGGGTCTCTCATTTGAATTACACTTGAGAATATTGAATATCTACAAGTGATTGAGGTAACCAAAGGATATCTAAGTCGAATTTCAGAGGGAAGGTGAAGTGAAGAAAGCCGAAATTCAAGGGAGGATAAATTCTTTTGATGATGCTTTCTAAGGTATGTTATTTACAGGTCATCTCACCATTTTTGCAATAATGTTTTTTCTAGAATGATTCAGATCATGAAATATGGAGGCCGTTGAGGAAACATATCCAAGTAGCTTTGATAAAAATTCCATATTTTGGGTCGTTGTAGCTTTGGATTTACACTCTGTGGAAAATAGGGTTTGTGGCTAGTCCTGAAACTAGTCTAAAACATGTGTTTCAGGTAAAAACTTCATAACTTCTTCATAACAGATCCAAATTAAGTAAGACAAAATGTATTGGTTATAGTACAATTTGCAGTATTCTGTGTACCATTTTCATATCCATACAACAAATATTCCATGCGGGGCACACTCTACAAGTCTGCTCTCTAGAATAAGCCATAATTCAACAAGGTATGCCATTTTTTCTATAACTCCTTTTCTGAGAGGTTCCAAGTAGTGAAACCTGGAGGAATTGCATAAAAGACACTGAAGAAAATTTTGTACTATTTTCAGATCTTTATTCATTACTGGTACATAGTTATGATTATTGCACATTAGGGTTGTTGACTAATCCAAAATTAGTGATGTGAGACTAAAGTAAAGTTTGATGAAAATGGTAGTCTTTTGTTGTTAAATTTAAGGAAAGTTTGCAGGTATGTGATCACATACACTAGGTCTATTACAGAGTTACAAATCATATTTGGATGATGAAATTGATGAGAGATTTTGGTTGAGGTACATGTTGGTTACATGGTTGAGATAAGTAGTTGATGAGTTGGCACATACATGAGGTGTATAGTTGATGATGTTGGTACATCTTGATGAGTCATAGTTTATCTGTATTTGATGCATGATTGGTACATATTGGTGCATGGTTGATGCACTCACTGATGGTATAGGTTGGTGCATAGTTGATGCACTTGTTTATGGTACAGGTTGATTACAAGTTGTTTGGTACAAGTTGTTATAGGTTGTTTGGAGTAGATTGATTGGTACAGGTTTACAACAGTATATCTCACAATAATAGTGTGACATTGGTTCCATCATTCTACTTATATTTCAAGGCAGTTGGACGGGGAAAGGCCATGTGGTTGTATCCACCTTCCGATTGTAGCCAGAGAACATAGGGGGTTGTAGCCTCCTTCTAGTTGTAGCCAGAGAATTGGGGAGTTGGAGCTTCCCTCAGGTTGTAGCCTGAAAAACTAGGGGGTTGGAGCTTCCTTCTAGTTGCAGCTGGAAAAAAAGGAAGTTGGTGCTTCCAATGAATGTAATTCTTAAAGACATATAAGAAAAATAATTCTATGGTTTTCTCTCGCTTTGGGTTTCCACGCAAAAACACTGGTGTACTATGTATGATTTCTCATTTGTTCATTGTTTATTTTCTCTGAAACCATTGGATGATAATGCTACTTTGATATAACACTTTCATTTTATGGTTAAAAAGGGTTAGATTTCTCTATCACTGATTCACCCCTCCTCTCAGTAATCAAACAATGCCTCCTCCCCCAACAGATGATGATGAAGAAATGATACCTGAGGCCGCGACGGGATAGGGTCCTCGGGTGCAGATACCCGATGACATGCACTGTAGGCCCGATCCTGGATTCAGGTTGGATTTAGGTGACCAACTCTATGCACTTTTGACTGAGGTGGGAGTCTGCCCTACCCTGATGTGAGACATAAGGGCATATCCTACGCTCTTGGAGCTTTGGAGGGAGATTCCACATGATTTGATGCCTCTTATGTGTAATATCGTCGAAGCTTCTAGGCTACTAGTAGCGTGGAGGGATATTGATGATAGGCACAAATCTTCTTCCAATACAACCCGTTCATCCAGTACCCCATCGATTGATGAGGGTGGTTGTGATCATCCTTCTCCACATCCTTCTCCTCCTTCTTCACCTCACCCAGATCATGAGGAGGTAACATATATTCCTCCTCCTCCTCATTCACCTCACCTAGATGAGCATGCCAGACCTATTCCTCATCCTCCTCTTTCACCTCACCTAGATGAGCAGGAAATGCCTATTCATCATCCATCATCTTCCACTAAGACCAGGCCTCCACTACCGTTGTAGATATGCATATTATCCCACTAGTTGGACCATATATGTTATAGCAATTATTTGACTTGTCCATGATATATATATATATATATATATATATATATGGTGTTTTTTTTCTATTGATCATGTTGATGATGTACCTAATTTATATTGTTAGGTCATGTTAGATATGTTTGTTAAATGTGTTTGATAGATGTGTATGTTAAATGATGCTTGTTATATGTGTGTGATGATGATGTTAGAAAATGCTTGTCTTTTGTTANTAGATGTGATCACAATGATGATGCTTTGCTAAATTATTAGATATGTGTGCTAGCTAATTAATGATGTTTATATGTGCTAGATGTATATATAATTAGATAATGTTAGCTAACGAATATAAATGTGTATTTTAGATGTTGTTTATGTTTGTTATAAGATGGTTATCATCATCATGTTTATTTTTATAAATTGCAAAGTTCAATATGGTTGAAACTATAATTATAAAATTGAAACTATAATTACATATATAGTTCATTATACATATTCATTCTAACTAATTTTTATTTTCAAAAAACAAATTACATATGAATAAATATTATTTTCCATTGTAATAATTACTCTTTTTTAATAGACTCTTCTACACTTTTTTTTTTATTATAAAGGTTATGATATCCAATGATAAGCATTCTATTGGCTTTAAAATTTTATGGATGCAAATCTTCCTATTGTTATTTTTGTCATTATTTCCTAAGTTTATTGCTATCAAATTTTAAAATATTACTTCATTAATTGTGGTTTTACTCAACATTGGGGGAATAATTTTATAAATATTTTCAAAAGAAATGATAGAAGTATGTAAACTAACAAACACTACTTTAGTTAAAAACCAAATTATTACAAAATCTTGTTATAAATTTATTTTTTTTAATTATAAAGCACATTTTTTGTTAATCTTACTTTTAAATCTATAAAATAATTGAACATAAACTCAGTTTTTGAATCATCATGTTAACATATCCTAAACAATATTGTACTATTAAACATGCATATCAACCATATCATTACATCTAATTATATCAACATAAAAAGTAGAATTTCATATCCCATTAAAAGTTCAACTGAACATTTAACATTTTTCAGGATTTCACAATTGGAAATACTTAAAGAAGATGAAACATTTTTAAATATATGAAACGACATATAAATATGTTCAAATGACAATCGTTCCATGCAATCACAAATAATTTGAAAGACAAACACATTACACATCAAACTGATCATTCACCAACTAAAATTGTTCAAAGATTTGTTATAATTAACTTAACATTTCCTCTGTCAGAAGATGAATAAAAAACAATATAATTAGCAAAATAAAGAATATAACAAAAAGATACAACAACAATATTAAATATGAAATAAAACATATACATACCACTCTTTGTTGTCATCACCCTCATTATCTTCCTCACTTAGCATGATAACACTGTTGTTCTGAAAAATATGTTTTGATCTAGGGTCATGTCTTAATACAAATCACCAATCCCTATCCAACACATCTGGGTAAAAAAACACTTGGTTTTTGCGTTTTGGGAAAACATAAGGATCCTTATATTCATCCCACATCTTTTTAGAGATGATACATATCATCCCACTATCACGATCTTCCTTTACATTATCCTGATCAAAGGTGTCCCACCACTTGCACCTAAAAATAACACATTGGAAAGAAGAGAAGTCCATTCGAATGATCTCTTGTATCTTTTCGACGTAACGTAACTTCCCCTAAATGGTGTTTTGATCGTGGTGGCTAGCACAAATAGATTGGTTGAACTCAACTTCCACTCCACATTCTTGTGTCATGTGTCCATCATTGACATTCTCTGTGCAAAAATGATGTCCATATGCCCAAATAGATGGGAACAAATGCACCTATAAAAAAGTGAACAAATCATAGTGTCAATATGTGTCTAATAACCAGACCATTAAAATATAAAATAATATAGATGTACTTACAATTCAAATTTTCATTACGAAGTTAAAAATTATGTACACAAAAAGATTATTACCGAGTTGCTGCAACCAATCCCTATGTTTAGTGCATCCTCTTTTTCACATGGGTAACGACTGGATGCACCATATTTCTCTCTAACTTGGTTAGCAACCCAACTGTTGGAGCATATCATTGGTATATTTTCTTTTAAATGATCAAGATAAGGCATGCTTCTACCATTCAACGATTTGAATTATTTTCTGTCACTTTCTCATTTCCTCCTCTTCTGTTCGTACAATGTGACCCACGATTGTGTTGCCTCCGAATTGTAAAGAATGAATTTATTGATGACATCAATTTCTAAATTTGTTGATGTATTCATGAAATCAAATCAACATATAGTACATATGAGATCACAAAAATATACATTATGAAGTTCAGTGTGAATAGTTACTATGTAGAAATTTGACAAACAACAAGTCACTTACTATTTATCAAGCACATTTTTCCATTCATTTGGAGAAGCTCCCCTTCTCTTTTGTATTCATCCCTTTCATCATCCCAAATCACTGCACCTGTTGTGTTGTCAATATACTTGATATACTCACTGGCATAATAGAAAGACTCATATGATATGTACCCCTCTTCCATAGACCCCTTGCGTTTTTCCCTTTGACGAACAAATCCTTTCAATTTTTTCATGTACCTATCTAAAAAAACATCCAACGATAGGAGACCACACCGACTAATTCAACCTCATCTAATAGGTGAATTATAAGATAAACCTGCAATTCCATGAAACTCGACGGTAGTTCCTTCTCAAACATACAACCAATCTCAACTATCTCTTGATGCCACCATGGAATGCTAGCCATATGAATCTCCTTTGATGTGATTCAACGTACAAATGAAGAAAATTTAGATATGGCATTCCTTAGGTCATGGGGGAATTCATGGTTCACACACCCACGCACGAGCAAAGGATAATGACATTACAAAGTAAACACATAAAAAATTAATTTTGTTTTATCCCATATCATAAAAATAAAAATTACAAATAATAAATCATATTTTTGACATACATCGTACCTTTAGAAGGTTCAAATGGTCATGTGATTTCAACCCTGACAAATGGTCTTGACGCACTGTGAAGCAACATCGTAGGGAAGACCCATATAAATAAGGCACCTTCACACCCAATATAAATTCCATTTCCAAAGAAAGATCTTCTTTCTTAAAAATCCATGGGACATCACCTTCTTTGAAAGACCAAGAGGGACCAACCTCTCCTCTACTTTCTTGTCTTGGCCAATGTTTCTTTTTAGTTTTTTAAGATATAAGATCTCTCCTCACAACCAATGTGTCACTTTCTTTCGATGATACGTGCCTCCATAAAGAAGATGAAACATTTTTAAATATATGCATGAGATCTAGTAAGTGGAAAATATTAAGATGATCCTAATAGGGGAGCTCATAAAAGATAGATTTCGTTTTCATCCCAATGGGAAATTTCTCAACATAAGTGTCGAAGAATTAAGACATTTTGTTAGTTTCATTATTGTAGGCCTTTGAGTTCTCTCTAGTTTACCATTGAAAGAGGATGTTTCTCTTCTATAAGGGTGTTCTTCTTGGAGGAATACCCTCGAGTAGTCATACACTATATTTCGTAGGTAGTTGGACCACCTAGCCTTCAGAGAAGGTCCAAAACATTTACATCCATGATAACCTTTAGTTACAAGACCTGCAAAATTATTGTATACATAACACGCTAGCATTTAAGAATAGAATGTCAATCACAACAAATTAAATATGCAAATAAATATTGTTATGTATATAAACAAATCAATAAACATGTTAATTACCAGAGAAAACTCCTAAGCTTGGATAATCATGTGTGGTGTAAGAACATATGCCATACAACATAAAAATCCTCTTCGTTGTGATGGGTTTTGATACATCGTATACATGTATCCCTTCCCATAATTCCTTCAATTCATCTACTAATGGTTGTAGGTAGACATCCATATTTTTCACTTGTCTTCTACCAGGGCCTATAAGAGCCAACATAAGATGTTCATTCTTCACAGAAAACCATGGGGGGATATTTTTATTGATCACTACTATAGGCCAAACATAATAGTTGTTGTTTTGGAGGGAATATGAGTTCACGACATCTATTTCTATGCTGAGTCGTAGACTTCATACTTCATCCTTGAATTTTTCTGGCCATGTATTCTCTATATGCTTGTTGGCCCTTGAACAATGTTTGAGGAAACCTTGGTCAGGTTTGGACCACTTTTTGGACTCCGACACATTGGTCGAGGAAGGAGCGCCCAGGCGGAGCTGAGATCACAGATCTCACTTATTTTGTGGGCTATGTGGACCCAATAAGGGGTTTTCTAGGGTTTTTGTAATGGGTTATGGGATGTTGGCCCATGGCGTTACCCATGATTAGGACTTATTGTAAAAGTATAAATAAGTAATAATGTATTGTAGAAGATTAGTGAAAAGTGGCTAAGTGCAAGTAGTTCGTTTGAATTTGTTCAAGGGAATGTTTATGTGTAAGGCTATGTGCTTGATAAAGAGTTGGTTTTGTTCTTTGACCTAGTTTGGAAGGATATGGTGCTGAGTGCAAAGATATCCTATCCTATGTGAAGCTTGACTATGTGGCTTAGTGCATAGGAGTCGTGGAATGTAAGAGATTGATGAATAATAAAGAAGATGAAGCGGTGGTGGATGTATCCCCACACTGCGGTGAACCACATATATCTTGTGTCTTTGTTTTGCTTTGTGCTATGTTGTTTATGTTATGAATCTGCTTAGTGCTTTGGTTATTATATATGATAGATAGATCTGTTGTTGCTTAGTGATTTACTTGTGTTAAAGATAAATGAATGTTAGATATAACTCAATGCTATGTGCTAAGTGGTTGAAGTTCTTAATCTTTATTGGTACTGCGTCGATCTATCTTTGGGTATGTTCTGCGATGTTACTAAGGTTATGAAACTAATGAAGATCACCTTCTAAGTGTTACTAGAATACTCTATGTCCCAGCTTGGTTACAAACACCTGTGTCCTGCAACCCCCCCTGCTTCTACCTCGGGTGAGACTTTTCGTGCTTCGCAGGTGTTTCCGAAAGGGCCAGTAGTTAGGGTTTTGTTGGTGCGTTGAACCCTGGGTTTGCCCCTGTGCCAAAAAATGGTTATTTTCAGCAAGGAAGAAGACATGCACGAGTAAGCCCTAGTTAGAATCGATGCTCATAGAGGATGATATCAGTTTGGTCTGCAGATCTATGGAGGATGCTTTCGAGGATATCTTGCAGAGGTATGGAGAGAAGGAGGAAGATATATATGGAAGGGTCGAGAAGGAACTGAAGGAAGTACAACAAACTATTCGTTTGGTTCACACAATACCTACTGCACCTTCCTATTCAAAGATTGCAGAATTAGGGGATGAACTAGCCCAATTGAGAAGACTTGCAGATGCGACAAAAGATCAACTTCAGAAAGTACAAGAAGAGAAGGAGAAGGCTACAAAAGCCTTGAAACAAGAGAAATATGAAGCCTTAGAGAAATTACGAGTAGCATGGTATAGTGTGGTCGCCTATGAAAATGAGAGAGAAGAGTTTCAGGTGATGCTCAAGGAGGAAAAATCCCATCTACAGAGAGAAAATGAGAAGTTGCTCGCAGAGCGGGCCACGGTCAAAGAGGTAGTGAGTAAAGCATGTCGCTCTATCCTAGGCTTGACACAAGAGGAACAAGAGACGGTTTAGGCTCAAGTGGTGAAGCTCACTGAGACTATCCAATAGCTTCAAGCAAGGATAACAGAGTTGGAGGATTAAGCAGTGTCGAGCACCTCGCAAGAGGTGCGTGACCAGAGGGAGGAAACCGCTAAGAACATAGTAGGAAGGATAAAATTCCTCACCTCGGAGTTCCAACAATTGAGTGATAGAAGTGTGAAAAAATATGAATGCCTCACTGAGGATCTAGAGCTAATAAAGCTGGAAGCGCAATTACAAGAGGCACAAAAGCAAGGATTTTCCATGCAGGCCCAGATGAAGCTTCTCATCGTAGTTGAAAGAATGAAGAGATCCCAGGAGAAATGTGCAGTACAACAACAAATTACTGCCATCTAAGGCAGGTTAATGGAAGTCACGCAGAACCAACAACCTGTGCAGGACGAAGCTTGCAAGGTGTTTGAAGAGATTGATGGACAAGGCTCACAATTGGACCAAGTGGTTGCAATAGTAGAACAACACCTGGAAGGGCCTGTTACATAGCAAATGATCTAGGAATTTGCTGAGTAGGAGGCTCAAGCAAAGCAACAAGTCAAGGAAGCTTGAGTTAATCTCGGGGCCTTCAAAGCAACATTGACCAGACCTGAGTGACTCGGGATGAGTCACAGGCGAGTCTTGGGAGCTTGTTGGCCCTCGACCAAGTTTTGAGGAAACCTTGGTCAGGTTTGGATCGCTTTTTGGACTTCGACACATTGGTTGAGGAAGGAGCACCCAGGCGGAGCTAAGATTGCGGATCTCACTTATTTCTTGAGCTATGTGGACCCAGTAAGGGGTTTTCTAGGGTTTTTGTAATAGGTTATGGGATGTCGGCCCATGGGGTTACCCATGATTAGGCCTTATTGTAAAAATATAAATAAGTAAGAATGTATTGTAGAAGAGTAGTGAAAAGTGGCTAAGTGCAAGTAGTTCGATTGGCTTTGTGCAAGGGAATGTTTACGTGTAAGGCTTTGTGCCTTGACCTAGTTTGGAAGGAGGATCTGGTGCTTAGTGTGCATATCTCATGTCCTATGTGAAGCTCGAATTTGTGGCTTAGTGCGTCGTTGAATGTAAGATATTGATGAATAATAAAGAAGACGAAGTGGTTGGTGGACGTAGCCCCACACTGGGGTGAATCACGTATATCTTGTGTCTTTGGTTTTCATTGTGTTGTGTTGTTTATGTTATGAATCTGCTTAGTTCTTTGGTTATTATGTATCATAGATATATATGTTGTTTCTTAGTGCTTTACTTATGCTAAAGATAAATGAATGTTATATCTAACTCAGTGCTATGTGTTAAGTGGTTGAAGTGCTTAATATTTATTGGTACTGTGTCAATCTATCTTTGGGTATGTTTTGTGATGTTACTAAGGTTAGGAAACTAATGCATATCAACTTCTAAGTGTTAATAGAATACTCTGCGAAGTGTTGTTATCATAGATCTGTGTCCCAGCTCGGTTACAGACACATGTGTCTTGTAACCCCCCCTGCTTCTACCTTGGGTGAGACTTCACCTGCATTGCAGGTGTTTCCAAAAGGGTCGGTAGTTAGGTTTTTGTTGATGCGTTGTTGAGCATTGAACCCTGGGTCTGCCCCTGTGCCAAAAATGCTTCATGTCTATTGAATCTGTTGGGATTCACATAACTCTCGACTCAATTATGTGTGAGGCATGTCATCCCTGCAACATCGATAAATATTTGGAACGAAAGAGCCTTTGAATCCTTGGGATTATAGGCATGTGACTCAATATCTTATGATGAGGACCATGCAATTTACCATTTTTATTTGATTTATGGTACCTGTCATGCCCACGTTTTGAAAATATCTTTGTTTGCATATTCTCCTCTATATAGAATAAAATCATTCGGACCTGCATGATATGATATATACTCAACACCCAACATTTTCAGCAACTGCTTTGCCTCTTCGCATCTACCGGGAAAACAATTATCACTAGGAAAAACCTTATCTTTCAATATCTTGCAGTTAGTGGGAAATATAAATGTATAAGGTCATTTAATGTTTATAAAAGAAACCATTTATAATGTTTATTGTGTGACAATATTTCCCAAAATTAATATAAGGCACTTGCTGGTCAATTACCTCAATATTTCCGAGAAACATGTGTTTGACATGCCAAACTTTTCTTTCATGTTGTACAGTAACATTGTTGTCCCAAAGCTAAGTAGACTTTGATTGGGCACTAGGTCCAAAGAGAGGGGTGGTGGAAGCAAATTTTAGGCTTTCAAAAATGGTATCATTAATACGAGCCTCATCCCCTAGCTCATCGTTATGGAATGTATCTAACAACATTGTCTCCATGGTAGTCGTATCCTGTAATTAATCATCCATACCAACCTATTTTTGATTTTCTCCATTGCCAACTTCTGAAGAAATACTATTGTTGTAGTCATTCCTCATTGGTGAATCTGGACATAGTGGGAAGTGAATAGGTGGTTGATTCAACCATTCTTGGTATGGTTCTTGTCTAAGTTGTGCTCTCATTGCAGCCTTCTCTTGGGTTGACATTATTGTGGGGCGCAATGAAAGATGGTAGGTAGGTTTCTCATCATCAGAAGAATCCTAATTTCAAAAATATTGAGCATTAGTACATCGATGATATTAGTAAGCACAATGCAATAATTTGTTTGTTCAAATTACATTATACCAAACAATTATTACATCGTCGACCCAAGATTGCGGCTGGAAGATGGAATGTCACAATTGGCAGGGTAAAGTGATTGTCCAGTTTCATCTATCAATTGCTTGTGGTATGTTTCTCCTGATAAGACCTTCCGACATTTTTGAACCAAGACTGGAATAATTTTTGCATCTGAACTTGATTCTGAATCAGGATCCTACAAATTTGGATACATTTTTATTCAGACTGACATGGATACAAAAAAATTCAATGAGATAATTGAAACATAAATAAAATAAGTTAAACTTACTAGAGATTGAAAGGGGGAACTTTGCGATGGACTTTGAGAAATATGGAATGGGATGAAACTTGAAGAATTGACCATTTGATCATATAATAAGGTTTTCTCCTTGCATTTCAAAAAAATTAACAATAAATTTTCCTATACATATCTAAAATAAATTTTGAGGACCATACCACAATCTGAGTGTGAATATAGTTTTGAAACCATTTTTTAAGAATAAGGTGACATAAAATGTAAAATGTATACTACATTATTGTAAGTCATGTGAATTCATCCTAAAGATAATTTGAGATGAATATACTATTTTATGTGCAAATAAAAGTTCAAATAACTTTAAAATCATATTGGTGCGATTGTAAATGACAAATGCATCGATGCACATATTAGTAATAAACACCGGTGCACATATTAGTAATAGGTACCGATGCATTGAAAAATTAGCCACATCGTGTTTCAAGATTTTGTTAATAAAAAACAATTATATGTCATTGGTGCATCAATTAATATGGACACACCAGTGCGTAATGTAATATGGTTGCATTGGTGCATCTTACATAAACGCAATTTGGTGCTGAAAAAATAAAAATAAAAACACTATTTTTTTAAACAATTAAAAAAATAGTGGGAATCAAATTTCATAAAGTCATTTAAATACTAAAAAGCTATTCACTATTTCATTATTTTGCAAAATTTTGCAGGGGAGAGACTTGCAAGAGATACATACAGAGGAACATTGTGGAGGAGAAGAATACTTTGGAACCACAATATTATTCAAAATATGATAATTTGAAGGGTATGGTGATTCAATCTAAACCCTTTTCATAAAGTGTTTTTAATATTAAGAAGATATTCAATATTTTCATTATTTTGCCAAAATTTACAGGAGATAGATTTGGAAGAGATACATACAGAGGATCACTGTGGAGCATAAGAATACTTTGGAACAACATAAATATTCATAAAATCAAGATTTGAAGGGTATGGTGATTCACTCAAAACCCTACATTCAAAAAAAAAATCATGCTTATCTTAAGCCCTTGTTTTTTTTTCTTACGTGAATGAAAAATTTCACCCTAGGGTTTAACTCCCTCTAGCACTTCAGAATTAGGGCTTTTCATTTGAGATATTTTAGATCTAATGGGTTTGTTTTTCTATACATAAGTGTTTGACATGTGATGCAAAGAGACCACTTATTGCATCGAATCCCAAATGCAATCGGCCTTCTAACTTAAAAAAAATAAAAAAATTAAATGGTTTCCGATTTGATGTTTTTTTAAAAAACGTTTTCTGATTTTTTGGTGCGCCATTTCGACAGAAATGCACCAATGTGTTTATGTCTAAGGAGCACCTATAAAGGAATTTTTTTTTTTTTAAATTTAAAATATATGGTGCATAAAAAAATATCGCCGATGTTTTCTCATCTAAACAACACAGAAAATGTTGTCACATAATTTTTTTAATTTTTCTTCTCATCAGTGTGTAATTTTTCTATTGTTTTTTTATGAATGTTTAATTTTTTTGTTATGTTTTTGTTTTCTACTGTAGTCACTATGACGTCTTCTATATATATCACACTATTGTAATTCAAAATATTTTTAAAAATAAATTAAATTGTTCAATGTGTTTTGTTGTATGGTTTTATGTGATAAATGCACTGGTGTGTTTTATGTAATAAATGCACTGGTGCTTTGTATATAAAAAACACACCCGTTACAATGATTTTTTTCGGTGAAAATTATGTGATTTATTTATAAAATATATTTAATAATTTATGTATTGAATAGTACATGTTGTATATTGATAAAAATATGAGTGAGAAGAGTTCAAATAAGAAAAGTTATGGTCAACACAATGATAAAACATCTGTAAAAGAAAAAAAGGAAGGTTCTCTGTAAATTGTATACAAAATTAATATGGTTGAACTATATGTAAGTTTAACTAATATGTATTGGTTAGTGTATGTCATACAGAGCCACAAAATAAAAAAGATCGATAAGATTATTTATGATCTAAGTGTAGAAGAGCGTAAAAGCTTGATGGAAAAATTGGAGAGGGATGAATCAGGTGAATAAAAAAATACTATTCAATATGATTTTTTTTTTTAATTTTCATTAATAATATACTTATGAATATTTTTTTTTTTTAAATAAAAAAGAGTAGTACCTTCTATATTAGATAAGCACAGAATTTAGACAAAAATACATAGTCAAGGCTAAAAACCACCAAAAAATACTGTCGGTAATACTGCCGGAAACCAGTATGACTAAGGGGCTAATAGCAGTTTGGCAATAATACATATAACTGAGAAGCTCCTGTCCTGCCCGAAGGAAACCAGGACAGGTGCTAAAGGTCCAAGAGTTCATAAAGTAAAAAAGCATTAAACAAAGCCAGGAAGCAGTAAAACCTAATCAACCGGAGCGCCAACCCCATCTCTCGCCTGCCAGGTGTGCCTTGCTGGAATAGCGAACTCCTGTGCGCACATGGGACACTTATGCTGAGTTGGAGCTCTGGAGAACGCGCTGAGGAGGATATCTAGACGCTGGCTCATGAGGAGCGTCCTGAGTTCCACGTAGGCCAGGTGGCTACGTAACTCGAAGACTAAGGCCAGGTGCTCGTCGCTAAGAAGAAAGCCGTGCATGCCACTGTCTGAGCCACTGCGGGGAGTAGTCCCCGAATCCATTTCCTCATCCAGATCATCCGCAGCCTTCCTCTGCTCCTCGCTAACCTCCTCGTCCGTGGGCTTCACAGCTTGAAACGATGGCAGTTCGTCCTGCCAAGGAATTTCTTCAATTGGACAGCCTGGGATGTCGTCATCACTGTGCGAGGCATGAATAGGGTCCTCCATTGCTCGGGGCTCCTCCATGCATGGCAGGTCACCGATGGACGAGTCCTCCTTAATTATGCAAGTGGGTAGCTTGACCTCAGGCTCGACCTCCCTTTCAATTCGCACGCTATAAAATAGACCTTCCCTGCTGCAGCCAACCTTCTGCTCGACAATGGTGTCGAGTAGCATTCGCCTCTTTGCATGAGCTTTTCTGCGGAGAATTGAGGACGCCAAAGACAGAGCACTCTCCAATTGCTGCTTCCTGCAACGCTTCTCCCTGTGAGCTTCCCAGGCTGAGCCCTGACGAGACCTGGCACGCTCACAAACCATTGAAACCAGATGGTAAGTGCAGGGAACAAGAAAAATCCGCGCAAGACTAGAAGTCCCCAACAAGAACAACAGCCAGTGCAGGTCCTGAACAAAACGTCTCAGCCGAATTTTCTCCCAGAACAAGGAGCTCTGGAAAGCCACACCAAAACGCATGGAGGAAATGGTGAACGGGCGAGCAAATATCCTCTCAAATTCATAACTAGGCTCCATAAAGATCTGTCCTTTCGTATCCATGATCGGACTGAACTCGCGAGAGGAGTGAATTTTCACGCGAGGGAACTTCATAATCGTATTATCCCTGCGATGGACAACCCCATTGTTAATGCTAATGCATGGGTGGCTGCCATCCGCAGTTATATCAGCTCTTAAGTCTGCTCTGAGTGCGTGTCCAGGTGTCACCAACTCAGAGTGTCGTGTCACCCTATCCGGGTCAATATACTTATGAATATTAGATGACATGTTTCAAACAATTTATTAATTCACATATTTTTAATTTTCTACAGGAACCAACAACGAGGGAAACAAATGTCATCATAACAAAACAAAATTAATTAATATAAAAGATGTAAATGATGATGAATTGGTCCTTGGCTCATCTGGAGTGGTGTTGGAGATTAATCAAAGGGGGAAAAACTTTTACAGAACTATGAGGGA
>JASDQU010108805.1:79128-90440 GCA_032191745.1 Picea mariana
AAATCTAACTTCTCTGCATTAAATCTAATAAGTGCCTCTGCTGTACCAGGACAAGAGCTTATCTACTCGCGGTCCATTTCAATATACAAGTACGCCTAAATATGGAGGCTTTTATGTAAACGGCGGCGCTCATCAAAATGGTCATAACCGTGATGCTGGCGTCACCCTGCGGTCTCTTTTCTTCCCATGCAAACTCGTATGACGAGGTGGGGATGCTCCTGCATCAGATTTGTGTTAGGTTAAATTATAAATTATTAATTTGTATGTATATTAATTCATTGATGAAAAAAAATTATAACATTGTTTATTCTTTGTGCAGTCTCTAGACCGTCAATGCATGCCCAGGCATAGAACCTCTCAAGGTGCATCCTTGAGAAAGAAAAGAAAGATATATTTCCAGGATTTTCCTAAGGGTGGCAAGGGTGGAAATGGTCAATGATTGACCAACTGTTGTCATTTTGTAGCTAGGACACGATATAAATGGTCCTTTATGTTAGGAAACTTTTTTTCGCTTTTTATACTGGGCACGAGTTGTCATTTTGTAAAAAATGTACAATTTAGATGATGTTGAGTATATATATCTATATCTATATCTATCTATCTATCTATCTATCTATCTATCTATCTATCTATCTATCTATATATATATATATACACATTTCATGACACATTTTGCATGATTCTCATTGTTTCTACATTTGATGTTTGTGAGTAGGGATGATTTTAGGGGCTAAATTTCTCTCGTGGGCTAATTTTCCATGGTTTTTCCAAAAACGAGATTCATTATTTTAAAAATGATTCGCCCAAATTCTATAGGATAAAATTATTTTACCTTTAAAATCGCCAAAATTTAATAAAAACTATATAAAATCCTTAGAAATTTGAATATTTTTATGAAAATATTGCCAATCATTTATAGTTGGCATATAAAGGATTAGTATGATTCGCCAAGGTTTCTACATTTTAAAATAAATTTCCATCCTTAAAATCATCCCTCTTTGTGAATATATGAATTTCAAAGTGTTTGAATTCCAAAGTGTGAATTTTATGTGTATTAATCCCTTGATTTCTTTCTCAATTGATTATAAATACTTGCATTACGCATTAAGGAATAATTTATGGTGGAAAATATTGCTAAGTGCTAAATCCATAAGCAATTAATTGTTCTCAAGTAGCATTGCTTGCTAATGAACCATGTATATATACATCATTGATAGATCATTCCTTCTGAATTATTTGCATGAATGTTGTGGATATACATATTCTAACTCACAACCAACAATATGGACTACCTATTGAATGATATCCATCTAAATCCAATAATAATCTACACTCAAATAGTGGTCACTTGAAGATATTGTGACCTTAAAAATTGGCATATTACAATAATTTATTATAGAAATATTTTTTCTCATTTATCTTCTACATAATTGTAAATCACTTAACAATTTAATCTCAATGTTATTTTCTATGGAACACACATTATTCCCCTCTTTTATGCATGACATATTTAAAATCATTTGATTTATGTGTAACCCTTCATAGATGCGAAAAGACTAGTCAAGGACTCATTAATGCACATGTTTTTTTAGATTGTGTAGTGGGTATATTTAAATTCTGTTAAACCCAACAATTATTAATAACATTTATTCATTGTTCCATGATGTCCACTAAACTTATTGATTTTGATCAATAGAATAAGACATTTCACATGGAAACTTGATCTTAGAATGGGTATCATTTTCCACATACAAATAATGGTTTTGATGTTACATTCCATGACACACTATAGAAAGTAATGTTATGCTACCAAAATTCCTCCTGGGAGAATTGAAACCATTATTATTTTCCCTTCACCATCTATGAGAGTTTATTGCACATTCCTACCCAATTTTTGGGCTAGAGCACACAAGGAGACAAAGGACCCTACCAAACCCAATCCCAAAAACCTATTGATGCCATGCCATTATCATTCCTTTCCAAGTAATTCCATTCCATGCCATTGTCAAGATTTTCCATTCCATTCCATTTCCTTTCCTTTCCAAACCATTCCATGCCATGCCATTGCCATTCCCTGTCATATCATTGAATTTCCATGCCAATGCTATTCTTTGCAAATACATGCCATTGCCATCCCATACCATTTCCATGCCAATGCTATTCTTTGCAAATACATGCCATGGCATGCCATTGCCATCCCATACTTTTTCCATGCCATGTCATTTCCATGCCTTTCCAAGCCATGCCATTGTCATGTAGCTTCCCATGCATTGTCATGTAGTTTAACATTTTAACCTATATAAAAATAAATATAAATCTCCAATGTCATTCCATAACATTTCCATGCCTCTCCAAGCCAATAAATGATATTAACTAAGTTAAAATAGGATAAATATAACAACCCTTAACACAAGTAATCATTAAATGAAAGGGGGTTGAAAATAAAAGAATAAAATAGGGTTTAGATAATAAATGTTTGCTGAAATGCAAGATGACACATAACAACCGTAGAATATTCAAGACATGAAGCAATGGTATGGTATGGTATGCATTGACAATGGTATGCTATGTTATGGTATATATTGGCAACGAAAATGGAAATGGTATGCATTTCCTTGCCATTTCCTTGTATGGTATGCATTGGAAATGGTATGGTATGGTATCCATTGCCATTGGTATGCATTGGCAATGGAAATCATATACATTAGCAATGGTATGCATTGCCTTGCCATTGTATGGTATGAATTGGCAATGGTATGGTATTGTATGGTATGCATTGGAATTGGAAATGGTATGGTATGGTATGGTATGCATTGGAATTGGAAATGGTATGGTATGCACTGGAAATGGTATGATATGCATTGTAAATGGTATCATATGGTATCATATGCATTGAAAATGGAAATGGAAATGGTATGCATTGGTATGGTATGCATTTCCTTGTCACTTCCTTGTATTCTATGCATTGGCAATGGTATGGTATGGTATGCATTGGAAACGGTATGAATTGGCAATGGAAATGGTATGCATTGGTAATGGAAATGGTATGAATTGCCTTTCCATTGTATCGCATGTATTGACAATGGTATGGAATGATATGGTATGGTATGGAATGCATTGGCATTTTCAATGGCAATGGAAATGATATGGTATGCATTGGAAATGGTATGGTATGCATTGGCAATGGAAATGGTATGAATTGGAAATGGTATGGTATGGTACCACATGCATTGGCACTAGTAATGGAAATGGAAATGGTATGATATGGTATGGTATGGTATGCATTGACAATGGAAATGGTATGCATTGGTATGGTAGGAATTTCCTTGTATGGTATGCTTTAGCAATGGTATGGTATGGTATGGTATGCATTGGCATTGGGAATGACAATTGAAATGTTATGTTATGTTATGTTATGGTATGGTATGTGTTATCGTGTAGTTTGTAGCTAGGTGAAATGGATGGAAGATTGAGGCCAAACAGGTGTAACAAGAACCTATCCCACCCAATGTCACCACGATGGGGAGGTTATTTCTCTTTAGGGAGGTTAGGCCTAGGGGAGATGTCCCCATTAACCTATGGTTTTGAAGAGGCTAAGGTTTAAAGGTCAAAGTAAAGTTCCCCCTTCACATGTCACCACCAAAAGCAAATAGTCCCGACTAAACAGCCAATGATGAACTGTAGGCCCAAAGAAGAATGACTACCCGGAACAAAGCAATAGCAAACCAATATATGCGAGCTATGATTCAATGAGTTAGTACTTCATAAGACTATCTGATATCAATATATAAGAAATTATAACAATAAATGTTGACAAAGTCAATGTTTGTTAATATAGGAATGAAATAATATCAATTCACCAATAATTTTCAAGATGATGTAGCAATCAATGTATCCAATCAATCCCTTATTCAATAAATGCATAAAACGACCATCCAATTTCTTATAAAGGAAAGTTGTTGCGTCAAGATGAAATAACGAAGGGTGACATCATCCTTTTTAGGGTTAGTAGTTAATTAGGGTTTCAATTTAGCAAATAGTTTGAGAGTTTGTTTAATCACTTTCACTTCAATGTTGGAGGCCTAAGATCGGTTCCTAAGGGTTAATGGAGTAAAAAAAGATGAAGGATGCAGAATTTGAAGGGGATGAGATTTAAAGGACAAGAGGGTAAGGTTTCAAGGTGCTGCTAAAGCAAGGCCTTAAATACAGAACCCTAGGGGAGAGAGTCTCACTCTGGTGTTGCTAAAGCAAGGCCTCGTGCTCTCTCCTCCTTTCCGGCAAACAACTAGCTCAATGAAAATCAAAATCAAGACAAGAGAGTTTAAAGAGGGAGAGTGTTGCTAAGGAAAGGCTCTTTCATCAACCGTAAAAGAAAACGGCCCTAGGTGTAGATAACCTAGGTCTAGGATGTCCTCTTCCTCTTGAAGTTTAAAGGTACGACTAGCTAAAGGGAAGAAGAAAGAAGGAGTGTAGTTATGGCTAGGATCTCTTTTTCTTCTTCAATGGCTAAAAGGTTTTTCTATTAGGGGACATGAGACAACAACCTACTTGTGTGTTTGTTCCCTAGGGTTTTGATTCAGCAATATTTATAAATAGATGCAAGAAATTAAACTAAAACCATTCAATCAAGAAGTTTTGCAGAAAAATACTTACAAATCATCAAGAGAATAACCATGCAAACCCTAGTTGTAAACCTTCCTTCAAGAAAAACACCATAGAATTCCAAAAATCTCCTCCTTAAACAAGTGTGCCTTCTTTAGTTTAACCAATAACCCTAATAGGGTGCAAAAATCATAACTCACTAGGAGAGTGAGTGATGTGTTATGTCAACATGAGGATAAAACTCCTCAATATATAGTGTATCAATGACCTTAATTAATTTTAGGTCATAAAAATGGCCGACTAGACCAGAATATTGTTTTTACATTAAATTGTCAAATTAAAGCCCTAACTGAGTTGTAATAAAGGTAAAATCTCCTTCAAGGGAGGCGCTATCCCCTTTTAGGGTAGATGAGACATCCAGGTGTAAAACGTTAGCCCCCCAGGGGCTTCTCCAACATGCCAGATGTGCCAATGCTACCCAGTCTGCCTCCAAGAGTGACCATGAAGCCGGATAATTTGATGGTGAGGATGGAGACATTCTGAGGCTTCCAAGGCCAACGTTACACTGAAACGGGGTCATCCCCCCTAGGTCAGGCTCTGCCAAAGTGCCTCTGGTGAAACGCCCTCTTCTTCTCCAATGCAAAACCTTGATCAAACATTGTCCTAGCACTGCCCATTTGATGGTGTCTCAACATCCATCTGGTGGGATCTTCAGCCCCATGGAGGTCCGAACTAATCATCTCCCCATGTGTACCGGTCCAAATGGTACCTGTCTGTCGGGCATGGTCCTGTACATCAAAAACTATGCTCTCCATGGGATCATTAGTCACAGGGATCATATCAATGTCAATCACATTTCATCATTAATATTATCAAACATAAGCATAAAAACCATGATATATCAGTCAATAGCTCAAAGATATTACAAAAACCTACAATACAAGGTTGAAGAAAAGGACAAGACGTCCTATTGGGCTAGTATCCACAAGGAGAGGAAAGTTTCCAAGAGGTTTCATCCAAGCCATGCAAATGAGGTGATGTGGCTAGGGGATGTCCAGACATATGGGTAGAGTGAGAGCCAAGGGTGCATAATATTACTTGTGGGTGCCTTTGTGGAAGGTGAGTTGTACCCATCATGAATGCAAATTTTTCCAAGCTCATTCTTACCTTTATTACTTTCTTTATTTTCCTTTTTCTTCTTCTTTTTCTTTTTATTCAAGGGATAACCAGAGGACACTGCCTTGGCATGGTGACTAGAGCTGACAGTGTTACCCACAAGTACTTTCACAGAGATGAGAAGCTTGGCTCGTGATGAGACCCCCTTTCCCTTGGCCATGCAACCAAAGGTCATTTCCCTGGCATGGTAACCAGATGGTGGAAATGTCATACTCTTAGGTACCCATGAATAGAATAGGTTGTCTCGTGATGATACTCCCTTTCCTCTTGACTAGGTCTTGTTTGTTATTTTTCCGGGTCCCTCTTGTTTCTTACTGAGAGGCTTTTTATTGCCTTCTCGGGGATCCCTGGGCATAACATCTCAAGGTCTTACTTATAGGTTTTTATATTTTACCAGCTGTTTTTACCTTCTGGGCCTTTATCCCCTTCTTCCCACAAGATAAGGTGCAACCCTAATAACAGGTCGACCTAATTCCCGGACAAGGGGAATGGGATAGATGAGCGGGAGATAAGATGGAAAAGTGGTAGTATGATGGGAGCGGGCGATGTATCTTCACAAATCCCCCTAGTGGCAAACCAAAACCTATGGGTACAGGCTTGCTAGGGCACCTTGTCAATCTCCACAAGCATGGTCAAGTGGGCTAATGTAAGATCCAAGAAGTTTTCGGAGATAAAAGGAATCAAATGCATATATTTAAAGGTTTTAATGATCGAAAGTGACACATACCATGATACTTGGACCAATTACCTCATGGAGTAAGAGCCTTGTCCGATACAACACCAAGCTGAAGGTGATGGATGTAGTTGCTACTGACAAGATGAGTGTGATGGAAGAAGAAAAGGATGGGCCCTCCAGGGCCATGCTCAGGTCAATCCTGCTCTCATTACTCCATGTCTAGGACTTGTAGGCCTCGAGACATGATCTCCTGGTTATCCCTAAAAATCAAGTATAACATCTAGCTCCAACTCGGGGACATCTTCTCACCGTAGAGCGCATGAGAACCTCGACATCTATGGCATAACCTGCAGACCTACTCAAACTCGATAGGGGCATTAGTAAAAAAATTGGGTGGTAATTCCACCCTAGAATACATAGATATTTATATACTAAGTGAAACATTTAATATGTGAATGTAAAGCAAAGTGCCTATTTTTACTTACCTGTTGGCTCGATGTTCAATGTATTCAAATGACCAGTGTAGCCAATCCAGCAATGTCCCACGATACCTTCCTTTGTGCTTCATCAAAAACCAAAATAGTGATAAATCAAGCACAAAAATGTCATGAGTTAGAATGTATATCATATCATCGGAAACCTCAAAGTCTAACTCATGGAGGCGGGTGGGAGGGATAAAATCCTGCCAAGTCCATCTCTGAAGAAGGTACTCAATCCACTTGAAGAAAGGGTCATGAAAAGTGAAAGGTCTAGAAAACTTACTCAAAGGGCCTGCCAACTTCCTACCTAGGACATCCTCACGCTCTGAGGTCAAGGAAGGGATTGACAAAGATCTAGAAGACGACTAGTAAACCACCAAGGGAAAGTTGAAAAACCACGATAACTGACTCAAACTTGCATTATCTAACCAACCCTTGGAGTCTAGGGTTTTCCTAAGAGGAATCTCAACATAAAAACTATACTTCCCAACTACACCTTTAATGGACAAGCATGGTAAAGTAATAACAGGTGGCTGGAGTGAAAATTCATGAGAAACTTTCTTTAGGAAAACAATGTTCTTACTTGTATCAAAATCCGAGCAGAGAGGTGATTGATAATCATATTCATAAAATAAATCCAAATGATCAGAGGAACAGTCATCAAATTCCTCAAGGTATGACCAAAAATCATTAGGAAAACAAGGTACTAGGTCATCCTTGGGTTTTTGGAGAGTATGGGTAAAAATTTCATCTCCCTGTTGCCACTGATCAAAAATAATATGCTGAGACGATTGCAAGGGAAACACTTGGAAATGACTCTCAGTGTCATAGATGGGATCTAGGTCATAACCAACTATATCCCACCTACGTCTCCCAACATGTATGAACTCATCAATGTTATCAACAGTGTCACTATCTGTGTCATAACATGCAGGGTTTGAATCATTTGATAATTCATTCTCCTCCTCCTCATTTCCTTCATCATAAAGAAAAGCATCATCAAAATCTAGGGGAGGAGGGAAACTTACTGTTTCTTCTTGTGCAGGGGCTTCAAAGAATTTGGCATTTTCAACATGTGTTAGTGTTTCATCCTTGTGGATTGCTTCTTTGTCTTTGATTGTACAACAAGGAATATCCGTTTTGTTCAAAGTTTTCATTTCTCCTTCATTTTCTGAATCAAGGAATAAGGTGTCATTGGAATCCTGAAGTGGAAAGAAACTAACCTCATATTCACTTTGTTGTGCAGGAGAAATAGGTTCTTGGATGACTTCATCAGATTGAGGAGTAGGGGTTGGTACTTCATCATCTTGTTTAGGTTTTTGCTCCTTAATCACATCCTCGTCCAACTGGTCAAAAACTTATTCCCTTCTCTCTTGTGGAACTTCAACAAAGGTTTCAAGGGAAAATAGTTTTACCAAGCTGAGAATGTCCATGGTATGGCCATTGGTTCTGGACAAGGAGAGATTCTTTTTTATTTGAATGGCCATGTTGTGATCTTTTGCAAGTGTTTTTGGATTCTTTTTATTTAGGAGGAAGCTCAAATACCTCTGAAGTCCATTAGTATAGAGATAAACAGGGTACTTTTCTTTAGGACAATGGATTTCAGGAATCTTGTAAAGCAACCTATGGAACCTAGCCCTGAAAACTCTGACAATATCACCCTCTATTTGTTTTATGCATTCAAGACCTTTTAACAATGACTGTATATCTTCCAATTTCATAACCCACCTTGCAAAGAAGATTTCTTCAAAATGGTCCATAGATGTAATGCTGGCAGCTGGAAGATTATCATACCATCTTCTAGCCTCTCCATCGAGAGAGGAAGAGAAGAGTTTCATCACCAAATATTCATCCTCGTCACTGATAGGGCGGTATTGAAATAAAGCTCATAATTTTCTCATGTGATAATCGGGACTTTCTCCATCGATGCTAGCAAATCTAGGGAGCCAATTCTTCTAAAAGGGAGGCATTTTTCTGGGATATCCTAGGATTTTACTCATTTCCAAAGGTTTGTAGTTCCCTGGATCCCATTGTGAAGTCATATTTGTCTTCGTCATTAGTGGAGTCGCCAGATAATTTGATTTAAATTATCAAAGAAAAGGGGGAAAACACCCTAGTGGAGTCACCAAGTAAGCTTGTAAGAAAGGGTCTCTAAGGAAAAGGCTTACTGAAAAGATTTGTTGTTTGAGGAGAATTGACTCGATGCTCCTTGGAAACAGTAGAAAAATGTTATTGCACAGTTTGTAGCTAGGTCAAATGGCTAGAAGATGGAGGCCAAAATGGCGTAACAAGAACCTATCTCACCCAATGTCACCATGATGGGGAGGATATTTCTCTTTAGGGAGGTTAGGCCCAGGGGAGATTTCCCCGGTAACCTAGGGTTTCAAAGAGGCTAAGGTTTAAAGGTCAAAGTAAAGTTCCCCTTTCACAAGTCACCACCAAAAGAAAATAGTCCCGGCTAAACAACCAATGATGAAGTGTAGGCCCAAAGAATAACGCCTACCCAGAATAAACCAATAGAAAACCAATATATGCGAGCTATGATTCAATGGGTTATTACCTCATAAGACTATATGATATCAGTATATAAGAAATTATGAAAATAAATATTGACAAAGTCAAAGTTTGTTAATATAGCAATGAAATAATATAAATTCACCAATAATTGTCAAGATGATGTAGCAATCAATGTATCCAATCAATCCCTTATTCAATAAATGCATAAAACCACCATCCAATTTCCTATAAAGGAAAACTGCTCCGTCAAGATAAAATAACTAAGGGTGAAGACAACCTTTTTAGGGTTAGTAGTTAGTTAGGGTTTTAATTTATTAAATAGTTTGAGAGTTTGTTTAATCACTTTCACTTCAATGTTGGAGGCCTAAGATCAGTGCCTAAGGGTTAATGGAGTCAAAAAATATGAAGGATGCACAAGTTGAAGGGGGCGAGATTTAAAGGACAAGAGGAAAAGGTTTCAAGGTGTTGCTAAAGCAGGGCTTTAAATATGGAACCCTAGGGGAGAGAGGCTCACTCTGGTGTTGCTAAAGAAAGGCCTCGTCCTCTCTCCTCCTTCCTAGCAAACAACTAGCTCAATGAAAAGAAAAATCAAGACAAGAGAGTTTAAAAAAGGAGAGTGGTGCTGAGGCAAGGCTCTTTCATCAAACCCTAAAAGAAAATGGCCCTAGGTGTAGATAACCTAGGCCTGGGACATCCTCTTCCTCTTGAAGCTTAAAGGTACGGCTAGCTAAAGGGAAGAAGAAAGAAGGAGTGTAGCTATGGCTAGGCTCTCTTCTTCTTTTTTAATGGCTAAAAGGTTTTTCTATCAGGGGACATGAGACAATTGTTTACTTGTGTGTTTGTCCCCTAGGGTTTTGATTCAACAATATTTATAAATAGATGAAAGAAGTTAAACTACAACCATTCAATCAAGAAGTTTTGCAGAAAAATACTTACAAATCATCAAGAGAATAACCATGCAAACCCTAGCTGTAAACCTTCCTTCAATAAAAACACCATAGAATGCCAAAAATCTCCTCCTTAAACAAGTGTGCCTTCCTTAGTTCAACTAATAACCCTAATAGGGTGCAAAAATCAGACCTCACTAGGAGAGTGAGTGATGTGTTATGTTAAAATGAGGATAAAACTCCTCAATATATAGTGTATCAATGACCTTAATTAATTTTAGGTCATCAAAATGGCCGATAAGACCAGAATACTATTTTTACATTAAATTGTCAAATTAAAACCCTAATTGGGTTGTAATAAAGGTAAATCCCCTTCAAGGGAGGCGCTAACCCCTTTTAGGGCATATGAGACATCCAGGAGTAAAATGTAGCTCCCTAGGGGCTTCTCCAACATGCCACACGTGCCACTGCTACCTAGTCTACCTCCAAGAGTGACCATAAAGTTGGATGACATCATGGTGAGGATGGGAACTTTCTGAGGCTTCTAAGGCCAACGTTCCACTAAAAAGGGTTCATCCCCCCTAGGCCAGGCTCTGTCAAAGTGCCTCTGGTGAAACGTCCTCTTATTCTCTAGTGAAAAACCTTGATCAAAGACTGTCATGTCTCTGCCCATCTAATGGGGTCTCAACATCCATCTGGTGGGCTCTTCATCCCCATGGAGGTCCAAACTAATCATCTCTCCATGTGTACTAGTCCAAATGGTACCTGTCCATTAGGCATGGTCATGCACATAAAAAACTACGCCCTCCATGGGATCATTAGTCACAAGTATCATAGCAATGTCAATCACATTTCATCATTAATATTATAAAACATATGCATAAAAACCATGATATATTAGTCAATATCTAAAAGATATTACAAAAACCTACAATACAAGGTTGAAGAAAAGGACAAGATGTCCTATTGGGCTAG
>JASDQU010108805.1:126222-136946 GCA_032191745.1 Picea mariana
TGCTCTGTATACTAGGGTGTACACCATTGGATCTAAATTTACTTTAGATCCAATGGTGTACATGCCAGCATGCAGAGCATTAAATGCTCTACAGATGCCAACAGTCTACACGCCAGTATGCAGACCATTAAATGCTCTACAGCCGGGGGCTTATTGCTTTTCATCTCTCCCTTTCTGTAAGGGGTACAGATACCAAAGCGATGGTCTTTGCATGAAGCCAAGGTGGTGTGGCTATCACATATCAACTAAGGTGAGTTCTGGGCCATGCAGGAAGTTAAGGCAATGTGGAACTAAGATAATTTATAGTGATCATGTGTCAAGCTATGTTGCAGGAAATGTCTAGTACAGGGCTGTACCAGGCTCGTTTCCAAATGGAAATGCATGTGGTATGGCCTTGAAACGTGTTTCCTATGGCCGGAAACACATTTTCAGCCCATATCAGCATCTGTATGACATGTTTCCAATACTAAATCTGCCTATTTTTTACTTGGTTTGAATTGGTTTTGACGAGGTTTGACCAAAAATGCTGGCAACTAATGGTATTGTTAAACTCTTAACGAAAGGTAAAGGAAATGTCAACTTTTACTTAAATTTATAACATTACCATTAATTGTTTCAGGGTGTTCAAGAATGGTTACAACTTACAACCTCATCAGACTTCATATAAAGAAAGTAAAATTTCATATCCCATTCAAAGTTCAGCGGATTTAACAGTTTTCAGGATTTTAGGATTGGCAGGATTGCAGCATTTTCATTGGATTCTATCATGTACAGAGAGTATGGGATTGGCATTTAATCAAGAGCACCGAGCCCTTTATGTACCCTGATGTTGGTGGTGTTGATTATTGAACTCCTATGTCATGGTCTTAGCAAAAATGTACCCTTCACTCAAGCCAAAATGATTGATTAAGCATGTTAAGCTTTTTCTACCATATTTTAAGGCTTGGATTAAGCAGTTTCTTCAAAACTAGATGTGTTGACTAATCCCCAAAGCATCGAGGTAGAGGCACAGGCTATTATTCATAATGCTTTCTTTCAAAGTTTTAATATAAAGTGCTATTTATAAAATAACACTATATATATAGTTTTTCCATTTCCAAATTTTTGAGGGGTCACATTTCCAGTGCGTTTCTATTTTGGAAACTCGTACCCATTTCCTTGTATCGTGCAACTTAGGTGTCAATTAAGGTTGTTGAGCGATCACCCTGTAGGACTAAGCATGACACTTCTATGTGTAATAAATTGTTTTCTATGTTCTTGCAAATAGCGATTTCTGATGAAGACGGTGATGAATTGTTCTCTATGGAATATATGAAACATGAGCAAGTTTTCAAATGAATAGCTAAAACTAGTAGTAGCGTTACTTGATCTTGTAGTGTGCATAAATGGTTAGTAGTAATTTCTAATTTTTTATTTTGAAATTTAAGTTTTTATGAAAAAATCAGGATTGATATTAATTGACTTCGATATGAGATCAAATAAAACTAAAATTCATAAGATTGATAACTATAAAATGGAGATTCATTGAATATAAAAGATAAAAGGTTTTATATATTTTCAAAGTGAAAATCTAAATAATGATAAAGATTTCTATTTATATATAAATTAATAAAATGATAAAGATTTCTATTTATATATAAATTAATAAAAATCAAAACAAATAGATTTATATATTCCCAGCATAAAAGGCAGAAAGTAATAACATAAATAAATTATAACTTTTTAAAATTCATCATGTATATTGCATGTATTTGAAGCAATAGTAATGTAGCTTGTGGATTCTCTGAGTAACTTCAGTTCATGAGTAACTTCAAAAGCAGAAAAAACTAAAGGTGGATTTCTGTCTTTAGGATTATAGGTGATGGGTAAAGACTTTTGATGCTTTCTAGATGATACGATCTCTGAGATCTCGAGCAGCATATATAACCTAAGCCAGAAGATCAAAATGCTCTCTTGATCTAATAGGAAGCAGAAGCCATTCTAAACTGCTGCAGGGTGGATTTATCTGTGGTGAATTGAAGCTGATTTGACTAGCATCTCACAGTTGTCTAGTGATCTTTTCATCCATGTTGAATTTAGTTGAAAAATTACCCATGATGCGAAACTATCTTATTTTCATCTCACCTAATTGGAAGAACCTAGACATCATTCCTGTCCTCCTTGTATACTGTGTTATTTTCTCCCCACTCATTTAGGACATCTCGGGATTGGTTCCACTTATCCTCGGCATGGGCATTTCTGTTTATTTGTTTTACATCTTAGATTATGAGAGCTTTCCCTGATCTTGTGCTCACTCTAAGAAGCTAGAATTTATGTCCGGTCGTCCTTTGCGATGTAGTGTAACCAACTTTGTATAAGATATAAAATTTGAACTCCTACTTGAACTCTGCATTTTTTCTGCAATTATGTAGCTCAACTTGTCTTCTTTCCAAGCTGTTTTGGGTAAACTCCGTTCCCATCTTTCCAAACTGCTTTCTAATTATTTTTTCTTCTGAATTAGACAAATTACAAGAAGGATGATGATGACATATCAAGTGACTTTAATGGTTAAGAACATGTGTTTTCACTAAGTGGGATTAATCAGTTCAAGTAGATAAGATATATTCACCTTTACCTTATATTATTCATTTATGGTGGAAGTCACAAGTTCAAATTCGAAAGGAGTAGGGTATGTACGTGTATGTATATGTAGACTTTAGCAGTCAAATCACTGCATAGAAGGGATCCCTTGTCGCACAAACAAGGGGTATCGTACACCAATTTGGTGTCTAGCTTGGACGATAGTATAATAATCATGTTTTCATCATGAGAAAATTATTATGGTGAAACATTTAAATCAAATCCAATATATTAATAAGTAAAAGAATTACATAATAGTTAATGTTTTGCATGAGTATTTTGGTCCTTGACTTTCTATGAACGTTTAAGCTTCTAATGACATGATAGTCTAATAATCATGTTTTCATCATAAGAGTCTTGTTATCACACACATTGTAGGTTGGGCAAAGCCCGACCCAAACCAMAAATTGGCGACAACTTAGAGAGCACCTACCCACTATCACCTTAGGTAGGTGTTCCCATCACTTTAGAGGTGAGGTAGTCATCTCAAGGGGGGAATCTCGGTGAACCTAGGGGGATTGAGATGGAAAATGAGATATATGAATGGATGCCCCTAAAGGTCAAGTTTCTATATGGTAAAGGGAACTTGGTAACGAGTCTTGGGAAAGGTTTAGGGTTGTCAATGCTTTAAGTGACTTGCCAAGAGAAAATACCTGCCCGAGACACAATGAAAACCAAGTATACAATGCAGTATGTTAGGTGGACAAGCAAGATAAGCTTGTTGTCCCTAATTGCAACAAAAAACAATGATATATATCAGCATATAAAAGATAGTAAGGGCTGCAAAATAAGTGTTAAAAGTCTAATTGAATAAGCAAGAGACAAGCTAGTAAAGACTAGTTTAACTCAACAATGATAGAGCAAGACTTTAGCAAAAAAGCAAACCAAGCCTTGTAACAAAAAATTCAGCCAATGAAGATTACTTCAAACTAGCCAAAAAAGTGTGCTAGGGTTAGTAGTTTGTTCAGGAAAAGTTATAGCTAATTTCTAGGGTTAGTTTAGGAGTTATCTAGGGTTAGAGGGTTACATTTTTGCAGCCCTAATGGTTGTAGATTAGTTTTGTAACAGCAACAAGTTTTAGTGGGTGAAAGAGGACGCCTCAATGAGGTAAGATAGCCTAGGGCTCAAATAACAATATCCAAGTGAGAGAACTTCAAAACATCAACTTTTCACGTTTACCAATGCAACGTTTTATTTCTCCAATGCAACGACTAGTACTTTTGATTAATGGGTTAATGGGGTCAAAGTAAAGAGCCAGAACTACTGTCTCCTTGGGGGTATAAATCCTCTTATTCCCCAAGACAAGTAATCTAGCTAGGGTTTAAAACTAAGGGGTGTATATCCTTATACTTCCTTAGCAAACCCTTGCAAACAATAATTCTATGCTTGAAATTATGGTGGAGCTAAAGTATGGGTGTACGCACTTATACTCCCCACCTACCCTTAGCAAAGTCAACCTTGAGATTGAATGACAAATGATAGCAAAAAGTAAAAAGCCTTACCAATTCAATAGCAACAAGATAAACCATAAGATGCCAAGATAAACCACCACAATAGCAAGAAAATGACCTCCAAGAGCTAGAGCATCATCATCATCATCAACTTCATAACCAAAGAACCACCATACCATAGCACAAGATAACAAAAACTCTCAAGGGTAGAGAAAATTCCAGTCCTTAGCTCTTCACAGTGGGAGAGTTATGATTCAAAATGAGATCTTATGATCTCTATTTATACAAAATGTCATTCACATATTTTTTCCACATTAGCAAGGGTAAAACATAAGATAAGGGGTCCACAACCCTTCTCTTACCCCTTGCAACAAATAATATTAAATAATTCACCTTTAAAATTCAATTTTACACAAGAAACCCTAGAATAGGTGACGTCACCCCTATAGGGGACGTTTTGGCACTTTGAAGAAGTTGTTGGGGTAGTAGATGCATGGCTAGGCCTCCAAAGGCCACTTGTTAGTCATCCAAATTCTCTCTTGATGGTATTCAAGCTCCCTTCCTTCAAAACGCGCCACATGTCATCAAGCAATATCTTCACCACCAAACCCTAGCCCTCTAAGTGACGTCAAGCCTCTAAAAGTGACGTTTTGCCTCTCCTAGGCAAAACGTTTGGCATGTGAGGGCTAGGTCATGTCATCCATGATTTCTTTTAGGCCTCCAAAGGTACGTCAATGTCATCCGGCATGCAGGCCCTTGTCATCCAACCTGTGGGCTTCAAGCCCCATGGAAGCCCAAGCTAGGCTTGTTCTTCCAAAACTGTCCACCAAATAGGTCCTGCAAAGACAAATAAGCACGCCCTCCAAGGATCTCAAGTCATAATATCATGGTGAGTAAACCAAATCAATAAATGAGCCACCTAAGCATGTGCATCAATGATTACCCGGTCAAATAAGTAAGTGCTCAAAGACATTATGTAACTTGCCAAGCTTGGATATGGGAGGGTTGACGAGGTGTCCTACTGGGCAGATCTTTCCCTAGGTCAAGGAGTGTTTCCCAAGTGATCCCTCTCTAAGCCATGTGAAGTAGATGAAGTGGTTATGGATCAAGATTCACTGGCCATGGAGTTCATGACATACAAGGGGTTGTAGTGTCTCATTCATGGGTGCCTTTGTAGAGGGTGTGTGGCACCTTTGTTTGCAGTGCACTTTTTCCAAGCCCATCCTCTTGCCATTCTTTGTTTCTTTCGTGTTTTAAGGAATGAGTTGAAGGCCATTGTCTTGGCGTGGTGTCCAGATTATGACAGTGTCACTCGCAAATACCTTGCAGAAATGAGAAGGTTGGCTCGTGATGAGACCCCGTTTCTCTCAGTGGTGTAATTGAGAGCCACTACCCTGGCTTGGTGGCTAGATGATGGCAATATCATACCGCTAGATACCCATGATCATGATAGGATGACTCGTGATGAGACCTCCTATCCTCCAACTAACCCCCTAAGCATTCACCATCATTTATTCTTGTGGGTCCCCCTTTTCTTACAAAGAAGCGTTTCATTTCTTTCTCGGGGGATCCTTGGGAGAAGCATCTGGAAGGTTTATATATAGGCTTTTATCTTTTTAGTCAACAACAATCCCTCTGGGCCTTCAACCCCTTCTTCCCATGAAATGAGGGACAACCCCTTCTTGGGTCAATACACCCTAAAATCCCAAGAGACAAGGAAATGGGGGTTTTAGGTGATGGAAAGTGGTAAGTATGGTTGGGAACGGTACAATGGATCTTCAAGGGAGTTACTAGTAGAAAACCCATTCTCGAGAAAGACCACTTACTAGGGCACAATGTCAACCACCAAGGTGAAACAAGGCAAAAGGCATAATGTCCAAGCATATGTAATGAAATCTAAAGCAATCTAAGATACAACATACTCAAAATGCTTCAAATATTGAAATGACAATCACCATAATACTTGACTTGTGCCTCATTGAGCAAGGCTCAGTGCCTTTCGCAAGCCAGCTGGTGTGGTGGATGCCATCTGAAAATCCTGACCTTTGTGGTGGTGAGAAGGGTCTCCATCTGTGCAAGTGGACACTGTTGGTCATGTAGTATCTCGAAACTCCATATCTGCAACCTGAGGGCCTTGAGACATGATCTTTTTAGTTATCCCACAATATTGGAATAACATCTGGCTCCTACTTGGGGACATGTGCTTGTCGTAGAGTGCATGATAACCGCAACATCTCCTGGTAGACCCGTGCCTACACTGAAACATAAACCTTCAAATCTAGGGTGGTTCTATCACCCTTTGTCCATATACATAATAATCCAAATAAAAACTAATCTAGAAAATAAAATTTTAGCATTTTTTCAAAAAATTCTAAACTAAGCATGAAATCAATATGCAAGTAGAGAAAAATGAAATATGAAATGCATCTAAACTAATATGAGCAATCAAGATGCAAATGTAGGAAATCAAGATGACCTACCTACTTACTTGGGGCCTTGGGGCCCTGAAGATTGGGTGATGCAGGTGAAGTCATACAACTAGTGGAACCAACTGACCATCTCATCAAAGTATCTCCTCCCGTTCTTAATCATGTAATACAACAAAGATAAGCTAAGCACATAATAATCTTGAGTATAAATACGCATATGATCAATCACAAAATAAAACTCATGGAGATGGGTGGGAGGGACGAAATCCTGCTGGAAAGATAAACCATTAGCCCAATCATTACGCCTAAAAGTGTAGCCACAAGCCTGATCAATCCATCTCTGAAGAGGGCTATCACATGTAGATGAAGGCTCGTCTTCATCTTCACTCAGAAAATCACTGCTCCCTGAAGGTTGAGAAAGGATAAGAGATCCCAAGAAAACCCTATGATTTCCCAAACAAGAGGAATTGGGGTAAGGAAAAACCTTATGTCTAGAGAAAAAATCCTCCGTCAGACTTAGGAAACGTCTCTTCTTTGTTTGTAAATCCCTGCCCAAAATCTCAACATGAAAGTACTTATGTTTGGTAGTGTGGACCTTAGACTGCTTTGGGTTGGCCATGACCTGGTTTCTATCAAAATCTGAGCACAATGGTTGAAAATCCTCATAGAACAAATGTGCATTCTCAAAAGGGTATGTATCAAGGGATGACTAAAGATCACTTTGAGTATGCTGTGACAAGTCATCCTTGAAGGGGCAGAACAAATCCGTAATCATATCATCACCAGGCTGCTAAATATCTAAATCATACACGCATGGAAACCATTCCTCTGAAGATGAAATTTCAACCCCCTCTTTTTGAGAGCTACCCTCAATGTCATAAATGGGATCTCTATCAATAATGAAGCAACCCACATCCCATCTACATCTCCCAACCTGTATGAAATCATTAATGTGGTTGTCAACTATATCCAAGGGTTTTTCCATGAATTCATCTACATCACAGGAGTTAATTATTTTTTCACAAGACTGGAAAACTTCATTCTCTTTCAAAGGGAAAGAAAATATCAATGTTTCGTTTAGGCCTTCTCTAAGAAAAACCTGATCGAGATACCTTTGGCAGTTTTCTTCATTTCCACAGTCATGGAACAAAGCATCATCAAAGTTTTCAAAAGGATTATAACTCATAATGTTCTCTTCTTGATGTGCAAGAGAAGCATAGGTTTGGATGTCTTCATGAAGTGGAAAGGAAAATACTTCATCTTCATCATATGTCTTATCCAGATCATGATCTTCTTCAAGCTTGTCTTCTTTCTCATCTACAGGAAAACCTTCTTTGTAAAGAACGTCTTTCAGCTCTTGGAAAATATCTTGCAAATTTTGGGTAGTTGGTCGATAGTGTTTGAAAAATTCTTCAATGAGCTTGGTAGAAGAAGGGATGCTCTTCGGATTACATGAATGTGCAAGCAAATTCCTTTGACTTGATTCCAACGAAGATACAAAAATCTTCATTAGCACATCCTCGCACATCTAGGCTTGAAGCATACTTCATATAATCGACGACATGGGTGACTACTAGAGTTGGGTCGCCATTAAACTTGGGGCAATTTTCCCTCCATTACGTTGGGAAATGGTTTGGATATCTAGGAATATCTTGAACATCAAAGGAGGGATAAACCTTATGGAATGCCCATGGTAAGTCTCGTGAGGCCATGGTTCCATTACTTAGGGTAATGCCTCAATGGAGTCGCCAGATGAGATTAAGGCTCATCAAAGGATGGAAAGGGATAAGGGAAAAGTGGGTTCTTGGAAGGTGGAGTCACCAGATGAACTTCAAGGAGAGTTCATCAAGGGTGGAAAGAGAACGTTCCTTAGGTGGAATCACCAGACAAGCTAGGGAAAAGGATTTGGGATAACTTGCCAAAGTGTCATTAGGGTTTGGAAGAGGATTCAAAATCCTCCTCGACAATGGCGCCAAAATGTTATCGCACAAGTTGTAGGTTGGGAAAATCCCAACCCAAACCACAAATTGGTGACAACTTAGAGAGCACCTACCCACTGTCACCTTAGGYAGGTGTTTTCGTCACTTTAGAGGTGAGGTAGTCACCTTAAGAGAGTAATCCCGGTGACCCTAGGGGGGATTGAGATGGAAAATGAGATGTATGAATGGATGCCCCTAAAGGTCAAGTTTCTATATGGTAAAGGGAACTTGGTAACGAGTCTTGGGAAAGGTTTAGGGTTGTCAATGCTTTGAGTGACTTGCCAAGAGAAAATACCTACTCGAGACATAATGAAAACCAAGTATACAATGTCGTATGTTAGGTGGACAAGAAATTTAAGCTTGTTGTCCCTAATTGCAACAAAAATCAGTGATATATATTAGCATATAAAAGATAATAAGGGCTGCAAAATACTAACTGAATAAGCAAGAGACAAACTAGTAAATACTAGTTTAACTCAACAATGATAGTGCAAGACTTTAACACAAAAACAAGGTTGAAACAAAAAGATTACTACGATGATATTTATCAGCCTTATGGCTGTAGCAAACCAAGCCTTATAACAAAAAAATTAGCCAATGAAAACTACTTCAAACAAGCCCAAAAAGTGCGCTAGGGTTACTAGTTTGTTAGAGCAAAGTTATAGCTAATTTCTAGGGTTAGTTTGAGAGTTATCTAGGGTTAGATTTCTACAACCCTAATGGTTGTAGATTAGTTTTGTAACAACATCAAGTTTTAGTGGGTGAAAGAGGATGCCTTAATGAGGTAAGATAGCCTAGGGCTCAAGTAATAATATCCAAGTGAGAGAACTTCAAAACATCAACTTTTCATGTTTACCAATGCAACATTTTATTTCTTTAATGCAACGACAAGTGCCTTTGATTAATGGGTTAATGGGGTCAAAGTAAAGAGCGAGAGCTACTGCCTCCTTGGGGGGTATAAATCCTCTTATTCTCCAAGGCAAGTAACCTAGCTAGGGTTTAAAACTAAGGGGCATGTATCCTTATACTTCCTTAGCAAACCCTGGCAAACAATAATTCTATGCTTGAAATTATGGTGGAGCTAAAGTAGGGGTCTATGCACTTATATTCCCTACCTAGCCTTAGCAAAATCAACCTTGAACTTGAATTACAAATGAAAGCAACATGTAAAAATCCTTACCAATTCAATAGCAACAAGATAAACCATAAGATGCCAAGATAAACCACCACAATAACAAGAAAATGACCTCCAAGAGACAATGCATCATCGTCATCAACTCCATAACCAAAGAAACACCATACCATAGCATAAGATAACAAAAACCCTCAAGGGTAGAGAAAATTCTAGTCCTTAGGTCTCTTCACAATGGGAGAGTTATGCATCAAAATGAGATCTTATGATCTCTATTTATACAAAATGTCATTCACATAGTTTGTCCACATTAACAAGGGTAAAACATAAGATAAGGGGTCCACAACCCTTCTCTTACCCCTTGAAACAAAATAATATTAAACAATTCACCTTTAAAATTCACTTTTACACAAAAGAAACCCTAGAATAGGCGACATCACCCCTTTAGGGGATGCTTTGACAGTTTGAAGAAGTCGTAGGGGTAGTAGATGCATATCTAGGCCACCAAAGGCCACTTGTCTCTCATCCAAATCCTCTCTTGATGGTCTTCAAGCTTCCTTCCTTCAAAACGTGCCACATGTCATCAAGCAACATCTTCATCACCAAACCCTAGCCCTCTAGGTGACGTCAAGCCTCTAAAAGTGACTATTTGCCTCTCCTCGAAAAAATGTTTGGCATGTGAGGGCTAGGTCATGTCATCCATGATGTCTTCTAGGCCTCCAAAGGTACATCTCTGTCATCCGACATGCGGGCCCTTGACATCCAACCTGTGGGCTTCAAGCCCCATGGAAGCCCAAGCTAGGCTTGTTCTTCCAAAACTGTCCACCAACTAGGTCTTGCAAAGACAAATAAGCATGTCCTCCAAGGATCCCAAGTCATAATATCACGGTGAGTAAATCAAATCAATAAATGAGCCACCTAAGCATGTGCATCAAAGATTACCTGGTCAAACAAGTAAGTGCTAAAATACATTATGCAACTTGCCAAGATTGGATATGGGAGGGTTGACGAGGTGTCCAATTGGGTAGATCTTTCCCTAGGTCAAGGAGTGTTTCCCAAGTGATCCCTCTCTAGGCCATGTGAAGTAGATGAAGTGGTTATGAATCAAGACTCA
>JASDQU010108805.1:149995-160396 GCA_032191745.1 Picea mariana
ACCTCGAGACAGGTGAAAAGACCAAAGCCATTCTCCAGTTACACGGCTTTGATGTGTGATCTCCTAGATGAGGAGCCTACCTGCTTTGAAGAAGCCATTCAAAAGAAGGAATGGGCAGATGCCATGACAGAGGAATACCAATCCATAATAAAGAATGAGGTATGGGAAATAGCTCCCAGACCAAAAAGTAAGGATGTGGTATCATCAAAATGGCTCTTCAAAATAAAACATGCTGCTAATGGAAGTATTGAGAAATATAAAGCAAGATTTGTCGCTCGTGGCTTTTCCCAGAAAGAAGGCATTGACTATGAAGAGCCATTCGCTCCTATAGTCAGATACACTTCAATTAGAACCATCATAACTCTTGCAACTAAGATGAAATAGAAGTTGCACCAGATGGAGGTGAAGACAACTTTCCTGAATGGTGTTATCGAAGAGGAAGTGTATATAGAGCAACCCCAAGGATTTGAGGTTGAAGACAGGAAGTCTCATGTTTGCAGATTAAAGAAAGCCTTATACGGATTGAAGCAAGCTCCTAGAGCTTGGTATGGCCATATAGACAACTTCTTGACAAGCTTGGGCTTTACCAAGAGTAAAGCTGATTCAATTCTCTACTTCAAAATTATGAACGATGAACCAGTAATACTATTGTTGTATGTGGATGACTTATTCTTAACTGGAGAAGAAAATCTCATCACCAAATGTAAGAAGAGATTTGCTTCAGAATTTGAGATGAAAGACCTCGGCCTAATGCACTATTTCCTAGGTCTTGAGGTATGGCAGAGTCCAGAGGAAGAGCACTTCGGGATGTTGTTTCAGTTTGGGATCAGCCATGATCTCATGGCAGAGTAGGAAGTAATCAAGTATTGCTCTCAGTACAACAGAAGCAGAATACATTGTTGATGCCAGCTTAATTGTTGTGTTGAGATTCCAGCTTAATTGTTGATGCCATCTTAATTGTTGTGTTGAGATTCCAGCTTAATTGTTGATGCCAGCTTAATTGTTGTGTTGAGATTCCAGCTTAATTTTTGATGCCAACTTAATTGTTATGTTTTGATTCCAGCTTAATTGTCGTGTTGTGATTCCAGCTTAATTGTTGTGTTGTGATTCTAGCTTAATTGTTGTGTTGTGATTCCAGCTTAACTGTTATGATGATGTACCACCTTAAGTGTTGTGATGCCAACCTCGTGCTGATGACATGTCAACCTCATGCTGTGATGATGTGCCAGCCTCGTGCTGTGATGATGTGTTGCCAGCTTCGTGCTGTGATGCCAGGCTCGTGTTGAAGACTCTCAGCCTAGTGCTGATGTTGATGATGCTCCAGCGTTCGTACTGTGATGTTATTGTTGTTGATGATGCTCCAGCCTTTGTGCTGTGATATTGTTGCTTTTGATGTTGTATCAACCTTGTGTTGTTATTGATGATGATGATGATGTATTAGTGTTATACTAATCCATGTTGATGCAGATGATGTTGATGCCACTTTAGCTTCTTGCTAAAGATGATGATGATAATGCCACTTCAGAGCAGTGAATAGCTATCTTGACGCACGTCACCTAGGACTTGCTTAAGAATTTGAGATGAAAGACCTCGGCCTAATGCACTATGCCACTTCAGAGCAGTGAATAGCTATCTTGATGCATGTCACCTTTACCCCTCCTGTTAGCCGCCACCCAAATCGAGCTATTGTTTGATCTTGTTGTTGTGGTTATGATCCGAAATTTTGGCAAGGAAGAACCGCTCGACCAACTCTCGTTTTAAGGAATTCGAATACAGGTATGTATTGTTTTGGCCATTTGTGATTCTGCTCTGGTTATGAAATGATTACTAGCTCAGGTGTATGGGTTTGTGTTTTCCTAAGTGTTGCAACCGTGTAAAATTTGGGTTCTTGGAATGAAGAGTGGATGGTTCTTCCTGTAACAATTTTGAGTTCGTCGGGGTTATTGGTCCTCCTGGTTGATAGCTCTTTGTTATCACTGTTGTTTGGTTGGAGGGTTTTTGCTTTGTCTTGGGTGAATAGTTATCTTGACGCACTGTCACTAAATCCAGTCTCTAGCTTTCATGGGTTTAATGGTCGGAGGTTTTCTGCGTCACTTTGTTTTGTTCACTTCGACTTTGGTTGATTGCACCACCAAGGGTCACGAAATGAGGTTCCTGTTCTTCCTCGGCCCTGTCTTCATCCCTGGGCTAGGATTGTTCGCTCGAAGAACATGAGTGTTCTACCCTACGTACGTTAAATAACATTGCTAGGCCAGATTAATGCTTCACCTTTCTGTTGTGGCTCCTTGTCATGAATTTGTTACCTGCCCTCGAATGGGTCTCTTTGTGTTGGCACCATTAGCCTCGGGTTTTCACCATTATAAGAGTGGCTATGCTCTCCCTGTGTTGGTTACGCAACAAACCTTGGCCCTCTTGTCTGAAGAGTGATAGAGAATACCAACCTGGCCTCTTAGGTTTCCTACTTGGTTATGGTTGTATAATTATCGACTAGTTCGAATATGAGCTCGCCCAGTTGGTCCTGTGACAATCGTGTTGGTTGGTACATAGTCACCCCCTCCGTTATAACAGTGGTGAACCCTACATGGCCGATTGCACTTTCAAAGTACACACAATCGCCCTCTTTGTAACTCAATATTGTTAATGAAAAAGGCCTTTGTCTGATTCGATTGGATGTAGAGATATGCGTAGTTGCCACAACTGGTTTGGTTGATTGTCTTTTTTACAACAGTGGCAAATTGTTGGGTTGATACACAGTCACTGGTATTGGCACTAATGATTATTTGGATGATAGCTGGCATTGGTTACAAATACTTGATGTTGCTCACGCATGTCGCGTTATGTGCATAGTGTTTTTGAAAAATGAAACAATGGGCGTGGTAACTATGGTTTTCTTTGTGGCCGAATGACTATTGAACTGGATGACTGTAACGAGTATATCCATTGCAACCTTATGCTTGTTTGATTGTATAAACTTGAGTTTGCACAACATTTTCGATCACGGTGTGACTAAATTGAAGCAATGTTATATTAAATCGATGGCTCAACACGAAATGTTGAGTTGTTACCGTGACTGTGTGTTGTTTTTGTTTAGGTGAAATTGTTGCATCACAGGGTTTTGTTGGCTGTGCACTGTGTATAACATCGAAGGCTTGAGTCCTCACAGTCAGAGATACTCCCAGAGTTTTAAGCACATTTTTTTGCATCCCGATCAATTGGTTGAGATAGGCTTGTTGTTAAGACCTCGTCATATTGGATGGATGGCCCATCTCTTTAAGCCACATTGGATTGTTTTTTTTTACAGTGGCATAGTTACATTGCCTGGGCGAATTACCCTGTGCATAAGTTGGGTCTAAATGGTGGTTGTGGGTTGTATGTTTAATTGTCATTCGGGTGTGGCATTTCGGTCTTGATTATTTTGGTTACTGTCATATATGTTCAACGAATGTCATTGCATCTAAATGATGGGCTTGATTGCAATGATAGTGACTTCATTGTTAATTTGAAAACATGAATTTTGAGTATTATTGTGGATTGAAGTAATGCATGGGTAGTGGTTGATTTTGATGGTTGCCGATTAGAAATGGGTATTGTTTGTAAATTGTTATAAAATGYAGAGTATCTGAATGAAGGAAACATAACCTCTTAAAAATTGCGTGGAATACATATTGTCTTGTGATGACACTGTGTTGGATATTTGATTATGAACAATGAATTAATTAAATGCACATAAATCATTATTTGKTCAAGTAATTGATGGTTGATGCATCTCCTTTCACAGAATGTTTTGTGGATCACTTAATTAATTTCATGAACAATAATTGTCCTTCTTCCCTTCCATTTTTTTCACTTTCCGCTAATTACAAACGCCGTCACCTCCCATATTCATTTTTCACTCCTTATTCTGAGATTGATTACAGTCAAGAGGATTTCCGTGTTAAAGTGGATGAAAGTGGCAGTGTCTTGTGTAGATTGCAGTGAGGTTTTATTGGTTTGCTTTACAGTTGATTGTTGTTGTCATTGAGCAGTGACCATGTCTTCTCCGCTTTCATTATATCATATTTTCGCTCAATACAAACCCCTCACATATCCCATAACCCTTTTTTCAACCCCCTCCTCATTGATTAACAGTAAAACAATTTGTATGGATTGGATTGCATGAGTCTGATACATCGTTGAGCCAAATCTATTTCATATTTTTAAGAGTTGTCATGTATGGTTATTTAAAAGACTATTTGTCAATCGATCACACATGCAGGATGAGTTTTTTCAGTCGAGGTAGCCATGGCCGAGGAAACAAAGGTAGAAGTAATTGGAATTGAGGCCCAAGAAGGCCCAGGTTCTCCATACATTTTGACATTGATTCACAAGAGCTTGGCCAATTGTTTCATGCCGGATTCTTCAATTGGATTGGGCAGGGAATAGTCCAACCTAGGCCTAAAAGGCCTCCTTTCCAAGCCCCACAAGCACTCAGTATCCCTGTACCTCTTCATGTCTCGTTACAACCCGAGGTCCCAGAAAATGATGGATGGTAGGAGATTGTCCACCCGACAGTCTCCCAACATCGTGGCTGGCCCAACTTGTCTTTTCCCGCTCCTCCGTCGGTTAACCTCATTGCCCAAGTTGCCCCTGACCACTTGCTAGTGCAATCCTCCCATGCTAGCAAGAGGTTAAAAATTGAGGCCCACCATGCCCTTGATAAAGGAAAAGTCTTGCTACCCCTTCCTCACCTTCCAATGGCTCTGATAAACCCGTGTCTTCCCGAATTCATTTGAGGGTGATTGTTCCCACGTGATTAATGAGATTAGGCCTAAAGGCTCTACACAGCCAAAGGCAAACTCAGGAAAATCAAGAGGCGACAATAGCAACCAAGGAAGGGTTGCATCACAGACTGGGAAATATGGCTTTTGAGTTTTTATTATATCTATTGTTTTATGACAGTTGACTGAGGGATTTTTGGACAACATATTTATTTTTGGATATACGAGTATTATTTTTGAAATAATTTCAAATTTCATGAGTTTAAATTTCCAAAAGTGAATATGTTGATGGGAGACACAAGGAGGTGTTTTTTGCTTAACTAATGGTTATGTTATGATTGTTATGAACTAAAGGGAGTCACAAGGGGTCCCACCTACTAGTTATTGTTTAATTATGACCCTTAATTATAATTATTACTCTTCCCCCTAACTAAAGTTAGTTGAGTCTTTTAATTAACTTAACTAATGAGTTGGTTCAACTACTTCAACCAATTCTAATTTGTTAAAAGAAAGAAGAAAGGGAGGAACAAAAGGGGGATAGAAGCAGAAGCAGAAGCATGCTAAGGTTTGCTCTTTCAGTTATGTTGAGATAGTTCAGTTTTCATTCGTTCATATATTCATCAAAGCCTAATTCTCTTTTGTGATAGCAAGGTCTTATTGTAGACAACAATATTCAGGGCTGAATCAAATAATTTAGACACTTGCTTTTCATAGGTGTTGATCTATCTTTGATAGTCTGTGTAGACTTGTCTATTTGTGAATTAATTTTCATGACTGATAAATGCTATTGTGCAGATTCGAGTGAGCAACAATCTGTGGCAAGCTGATCCAACTTTTAGAGTTCAGTTTTGGTTTTCTGTTAGAGGTCCTTTTGTATGTTCCATCGGGGATGTCTAAGTTTGACTTTGGTCCAAGATTTCTGTATGAGATTTTGTAAAGAAAATGACTCTTTGGTGAATTGAAGTGAAATAAATAATTGTTTTATGTCTCTTCTGTCTTGATTATCATCTTGGTGTCTTTACTTCTATTCTTACATTTATTTAAGCAACTGTTATATTCAGAAAATTACATAAAAAGTGAACTTCCAACAAGTTTTTTGTCGATAAAAGACTAGCCTAAGAACTCATAATTAATACTTGTGAGTTAGGATGTTATTTTTGTTGGCTATAAAAATAGGGTGATATTCTCGTCTACTTTGCTTTAGCCAAGTAAATTTTGAAGATGCTTGAATAAGATTATTTCATATCTTTTCCTCAACATTTATTTGGCGACCATACTGGGGAGATCTTCGATATCTCTCCGGTTAATTCTTATATTCGATTTTCATCGATATATTTTTCTTTTCTGAATTTGATTCTTTGACTGTTTTGCTATTAATGACTGTTCCTGTTGCAAGGCAGCCCAATATCGAGCCCGGTCTTCAAGACCAGACCAACATTTCTTTGAACCTGTTTAACACCATTCTAGACACTTCCAATACCCGTGCCGAACTTAATCATTCTTGGGAAACAATTGAACGAGATATTAGTGCTCAAGAACAGTTGGAGGCTAGACGTAGACAACCTAGAAATCATCAGTAAAATTTTGTTTCTTCGAGCCTTGGCCTTTCTTTCATGTTCTTAGACTCTCGTGCTTCTAGAAGAAGAAGAGGCTTGTCACCCAAAATCAATCCTATTGTTGAAATAGGAAGAAGAAACGTTGTGTTATCTGCCCAACAAAGTGCTCTAAGGAGAACTTCAGCTGATTCATCCAGCTCGTCTTTCTTTCCCTCATCTATCATTCACAAGATGGCATCTAGTGGTGGCTCTGGTGGCACTAGAAGTGCACCATCTTCCCAATCTTCATCGTCATCGGTGATTGGTAGCTTGTAAAACCACCATATCTCGGTACAATCTACTACAATCCCCACCAAAGTCATTAAGAAGTATGGGTTTTTTCAGTTCGAAGAAGATGCCACAACCACACCGTGGCATGTGTCCTCTCCTCTTAACCTAGCACCTGCTACTCGCCCAATTCCGAAGTTTAAAGACCATTTGCCTAAGTTTCCAGGAAATAACACTGTCAGTATTAATGAACACCTAGTGGCATTTTCTAATGCTTGTCATAACATAGGGGCCAATGACAATGACACCTGCGTGCGCTTGTTTGTCAATTCTTTGGAAGGGAAGGTTGTGACCGATTTCTTTGACCTTCCTCCTAAGATCCTGTCTACTTGGGAGGAGTTAATCTATTGGTTCCGGTCTACTTATGGGCAATCCAAAAGCCCTACCGAGAAGTTAAGGGAATACAATAACATCACTTATAAAGATGGTGAGACCATCAAGTCTTTCAACTTGCGTTTCACCAAGTTGTACAATCAAATCCCCTAACTTATCTACCCTTAGAACCAAGCCACTTTCATGCATTACTACAATGCATTGCCTTCTCTCTACCGTAATAGGCTTGAAGAAAAGGCCATTGATAATCTCGGTTCCGCTCTGCATACTTTCTTAGAGTATGAAGAATAGATTGAAAGAACTAGTCTTCTCGAGGGAGAATCAGTTAGACAGAGAGACATGTCCCCTCTCTTACAACTAGTACAAGATATGAACAATCGTATGATAACATTTGAGTGGAAGGGTACTGTCTCCCCTCTCACCCCTGGAGCTTCATCCTTTTCTACAACCCCCTTTAGAAATTTGGTTGAAAACAATTTTTAGCCTAAAGCTATCCTGCCTTGGAGTTGGTGTAACTTTTGCGAGGAGCAACACAAAGAAACCACATGTGAAGTAAATAAGAGTGCCAGAGATAAGATCTTTGGTTAGATACCAGAAGCTATGATCGTTGTCCTAGACTTTGTGGAGCCAGAGGATGTCATGGTTATTAACATTAGGAACAAGCCTATGCTCCCAAGGGTAAATTTGATCCTCCGCGCAGTTCTTCTAACCTGAGCTCATCCTCAACCATTGTTGCACCCCAGGTTCCTAAAATTCCTGAAAGTCAAGGAATCACTCCCCCTCTTCCCTCTTCCAAATACAATATCTTGAATCAATTGGCCAACATCAAAGTAGATGCAACCCTCCTAGACATGGTTGTCGTCCCTGAACAACAAATGCATCTGAAACAATTCATGGAAGGAAAATCTTTCATTGTAGCCAGTATTTCCAAAGAGGTAGAGGAAGAGGATTCCTTTGTAAATAAAGTAGGTGTACATAACTTTAGATACCCTATAAAAAACCCCCATTTTTATATTTCTATAAAGATCATGGATAAGATTGCCCATTGTTGCCTCATTGATGGTGGTTTAGGTCCAAGTGTCATGTCGAAGATTATTATGGAAGAGCTAGGCTTGTCTTGTACAAACAAAAATGCCAGAAGCGTGCTCTCCTATAATAGTCTACAAAAAACAACCATAGGCGAGATTAAGGATGTAACCTTAGTTTTATGCGCTCATCCTGAGATAAGGACAACCCTCAACATTCAGGTGATTGATATTCATGTAAGCAATTATTCAATTATCTTGGGGAGAGATTGGCAAGCCCTAACATGTGGATACCTCTCACTCGATGGGACACATTTATCCGTTCCTCGAAATGGTAAGAACATTATAGTCCTTAGAGAGGGAAGAATTTCACCCTACATAGAGAATGTTCCGCAATCTAGCATAAACTATATCGATGAAGACCTAGGAGTGTATTCCATCTTTGCTGAAGAGGATAATATTCCTTTGGAAAAAATTGATTTAGATAACGGTATATGGCATATTCACTTTAATGGTTCATGCTCTAGTGAAGGTAATGGGGTTGGTACTGTCTTGGTTTCCCCTGCAGGAGAAATTCATAATCTGTCATACAGGTTGGAGTTTTCTTGTACAAACAATACCGCTGAATTCAAAACTTTATTATTAGGCATTGAGAATGCCCTTAATCTTGGTTGTACTCACCTTTCAATTTTCGGGAATTTCGAGCTTGTTTTCAACCTGGCACGTAAGATATGCTCTCCTATTGACAAGCTGATGGAGCGATACTCCCAAACTGTTTGGGCACTTGTCTCAAACCTTCTATCTTTCAACATCACTCATGTTAAGAAGGAGTTGAATTCAGTGGCTGGTTGGTTAGCCGTCTTTGCAGCCTCTCCTAATCAACAACTCTTGCCTCACAGGCCCAATTGTGTCTTTCAATCTCTACATCGTCCATACATCCCTGAAAAGGAAGGATCTTGGAAGGCCATCCCTAATGATGAGAAAATTTGTGTTGTCATTCAAAATGAACCTCTTAATCCTGAGGAGATTATATCTGTAGAAAATAATAAGATTCCTAAGGGCTTGAATCCTCTTGAGAGTTTGTTTTCATTAAGTGTTGTAGGTAACAAAGAAAAACACAAAAAAAGGGAGTTACAAAAGAAGGTAGTTGAAACCATCCTCCTGAACATTAGGACACATGAATCTTCAACGAACGTTAAAATAAATGTCCCATGTTATGTAAAAAAAGAGATGGGGTCCACCGGGCTACTTGGTGAATCTCAAAAGGTTTTTGCTCACTCTTATGAGGATCTTCATGGTTTTGATCCTGGTCTTGTTCGACATATTATGAAGTTATCTGGGAAAAAAAAAGAACTTGTTAAATCTGCACTGAAGAGACCCTTTTGAAGGGAGTTGAGAGATTTCTTAAGGGATGGAATGTTTTTTTCAGCCCACCTTGGGTGGGTTTCAAATTGGGAACCGTCCTCGAGGACCATTGATATTATTAGAACCTGTATTAGTCTTCGAACCTTCAGACAAATGATTATGAGAAATCCCTCCCCTCCTCTCAATGTGGGAATATTTTTGCAATAGGTTGTAGAGCCACAGTTAAGACCCTTACTTGACAGTTTGTTAGGTTACAAAAGAATCAGGGTAAAAGGGGAAAAGGTTTATGAAACCACTTTTCTTGCTAATCGTGATACTATGCCTTACAAATTCCTGCCTCCTGGTTCACTTGATGCAAGTACCGCCTTTAAAAGGCCTATACACACCACTTTCATTAAATTGGTCACTCTCCATGCTTATCTTGATGATTTAATCATGTGTGTCAAAGGGCTAATAATTACATCATAATTTCAAGTGTTGGATCATTTCCAGATTACTTTTGTCTTGGACACTAACTCAGACATTTTAAAGGAATTACAGAGACAATGGTTCTCCTACAACACTAACAGTCCTCGCTTGAAGTATTGCGAGGGACCAGCGTGAAAGGTTCTAATGCTGATTGGATTTTTGTATACTAGTAGCCTAGCTCTGCTTTCAAATTTTGTGCTTCTCTTCTCTGCTTTACAATACTTTGATTTCTACTTTCTAGGTTAAGTTATTTTCCCACTGCTGCGCTTCATTTCTGTCTTTTATTGCTGTTGTTTTAGTTTCCACAATTTTACTTTTGTCATGATTTGGTTTCTTCTTATCTTTTAATCAATTTGGTCAAATAGGATGTTGGATCAATTTTGCCACAGTGACACTCCTGCAAAGCATTGTTAACTAATAACAATCAAGCTTACACAGATGTTATGACACTCCTCTGAAGGACCCTTGAAATTGTTACATTTTTTCACTGTTGTCCTGTAAAGGGTTGGCTATTTCATGCTTCTCCTTGCCATTTATTCATCCATCGAGATTTTAAGAGAAAGTCTAAAA
>JASDQU010108806.1:84060-97108 GCA_032191745.1 Picea mariana
GTGCCTTAGAATGTAACAAGACTAGTTGATGTAGGAAAGAGTCTTTGTGATTATGAAGAGTGCACTCTAACCTTTGTTGGAGGTTCTTTAATCGAAATGGAGAAAAAATTAGACTGATAGCAATATGGTAAGGCAAAAGGTTTGGTGTAGTACTCCATAGGATACAAAAATCCCTATTTTTTGTTGATTTCTTAATCAACACCATAAAAATACTAGAGGCGGGCAACAGTGACATGTGAATAGGACCAACGTTGATTTTTTTTCAAACTGTATCTGTATGCATTGAAATTTGACATGGGTAGGCTATTCTCATGCCTTAACGATATGGGAGGGTTTTTGGACTCAAATTTGACTCACACACCCACTTTCTCCCATCATCAATTCATCATGTAAACCATAAACCCTAATTTTCTTTCAAAGTACACAAATTGGTTGATGCAAGTTTTAAGTTTTCATCAATCTTTCTTCATTTTCCTTTCAGGTTCTACATTAATGTATATACAATTTATCCATGTCATAGTTGTGATGAAAAATCCCTCTTTTTTGTTGATAGCTTAATCAACACCATAAAAATACTCCCTTGCAGTACTAGATGCTGGGGCGTGTATAATGTCAAACGAATTTTACAAGGAACAAGGAATGGAAATTGTACTAGGACTAGACACGGGCAACAGTGACCTATGAATGGGGCCAATGTTGAAATTTTTTCAAATTGTTTATGTATGCAATGAAATTTGACATGGATAGACTATTCTCATGCCTTAAAGATATGGGAGGGTTTCTGGACTCAAATTTGACACACACCCACTTTCTTCCATCATCAATTCATCATGTATATATTTCACCCTAATTTTCTTTCAAAGTACACAAATTGGTTGATGCAAGTTTTAAGTTTTCATCAGTCTTTCTTCATTTTTATTTCAGGTTCTACATTAATGTATATAAAATGTATCTGTGTCATACTTATGATGAAAAATCCCTCTTTTCCATTGATTTCTTAATCAACACTATAAAAATACTAGAGGTGGGCAACAGTGACGTGAATGGGGCCAACGTTGAAATTTTTTTAAATTGTTTCTATATGCATTGAAATTTGACATGGATAGACTATTCACATGCCTTAACAATATGTGAGGGTTTCTAGACTCAAATTTGACTCACACACCCACTTTATTCCATCATCATGTCATCATATGGGATTAAAGGCATATACCATCATTGAGGGATGAAAAAAAGTGCCTTAGGCCCTAAACAAAGCTTTCATGTGTTTAATGGCCATGAACAAGGACTCCAACTAGGAATATGGGCACCATTAGTATGTTTTTAACAATAAGAATGGGTCATAAGAACTCTACCATGACTACAGAGAAGAAAAAGGGCCTTAGGTCCTAAACATATTTTCTTTGGCTCATTGGCCATTAACAAGGCCTCAAACCACCACATCTATCCTATTTAATAGACTATGGTGCTTGGGTGGGATACGGGTTTCATTCACAATTCAAGGGCCGTGAACTAGGCCTCAAATAATAATGTATATCTTATTTAAGAGATATTTGACCTTCCAGTGGGATATGGGTGTCATTAGGAATTGTTTTGCACCATATATGTAATTCAAGGTTTATATCATCACTAATTAGGGAGGTTGTCCCCTTGAAGTGGCTTCATTTCATCAAATCTTTATCATTATCAAGGAATGGAGCTACTTCTTTCTATTCTTATGTTATTTGTGGACTTTGGTTCATAACAACAACAGTGTACACCATCCCCTCTTCTATTCTTATTCGTATCCAAAGGACTAAGAAGGATCATTAAATCATACAACAAAATGGGAAAATAAAAGAACTAAAATTAGGTAGGAATATTTTCTTTCCCATGTATTGTTTGTAGATGTTGTCCTCTTATAATTTGGAGTTGGTTCTATTAAGAAAACTTCTTGTATTAATGAATCAATTTTCATTTATTGAATCTATAGGTAAGAAAGTAAACATGCATAGATATTATGTTTCTTTTAATGGTTTGACTCATAGACATAAAATAGAGGTGGTCTAAATTTTACCTTTTCAAGCATTATATTTTAGCTAAGGGTTCAAATACTTGGGCTTCACACTAAAATCCAATGGACATGTCTCTATGGATTGGACCCTAGGGATAGTTAATTATGGTGGGTGGTTAAATCTCATAACATTAGCATTGGAAGCTTTCCTTTTTTATTAGCAGTGCTTAGCATACATTCCAATTGGTATACTAGAGGAAAGAAGAGGAAAATGTTACGGTTTTTCTAGAAGGGAAGAAAGGAAATGAGGATTCCCTTAGTAAAATGGATAAGAATTGCAAAACCAAAATCCCGTGGAGGTTAGGAATTAAAAAATAATAATCACTTTGAAATAGCCTTGGTATCAAACAACCTTCGCACCGATATCCCACTGGGACGTCAAATATCTCTTAAATATGTTCTTTCCCTAACCATGGACAAGACCTAAGTTCCATACATGGTGTGAAAAAATTGTGAATGAAACCCATATCCGACCCAAGAACCATATAAGTCTATTAAATAGGATAGATGTGGTGGATTGAGTCCTTGTTAATGGCCAACGAGCCAAATAAAATATGTTTAGGACCTAAGTCCCTCTTTTTTCTCTCTAGTCATGGTACACACCTTGAGACCTATTCTTATTATGAAAATGTACCAATGGTTCCAAAGATACCCTATGTCATATATCTTGTGTGGTTGTTTAAGGACTACATCACAAATCTTGGTCCTGAGAAGATTCAAATAGGGCCTAAGCACCTTATGTTCTTTTCTATACATTATTCCCAAAACGTGTGAATGGTGACCATGATATCCCACCCAAATTCCATATATCCTTTAGAAATAGGCCATATATCCATATATCCCTTATGAAAGTTCTCAAATTCAAGGGCCATGAAATAGGCCTCAAATAACCATGTAGAAAGTTCTAAAATTCAAGGGCCATGAAATAGGCCTCAAATAACCAGGTAGATATTATTTAAGAGATATTTGACCTTCCAGTGGGATATGGGTGCCATTAGAAATTGTTTTGCACCATATATGTAATTCAAGGTTTATATACACACCAAGGGAAGAAAATCAGTGCCTTCTTCCCTAAATGAAGATTTTTTGTTCTTAATGGCCAAGCTTGTTAAACAAATTCAATTTTTTAAGCAATAGAAATATTAAATTCTTAAATTTAAGTGGTATATGTTTGGTAAACAATATTTAAAATTTCATAAATTAAGTAGTTTAGATCCTTCTTAAATTTCAAATTTCATAAAGGCGAAGATGACTCCCTCACCCTGACATGTTTCAAAATGAAATCTTTAGCACTAAAAAAATCTTATAAGGACAAAGGACTTATTTTCCTTATTTGGGCACAGTAAAGGCCTCTAAACACATCCATTTTGCACAAAGCCACCTAATGACACCTGGAAGACCACCCGAAGGTAAAAGAACCCACAAAGAGGGCATGTGCCATGGTTGGAGGCCTTGTTCACAACACATGATGCATAGAATCTTTATTTTCCATCATAAGGATGTTGTTTCCCTATTATGATCATGGTCAATGCCTTGATCATATTTTTCTTTAGTGAGGAAAACATATTAATGGAAACCATATCCACCTCCCAGGAAAAAGACCCCCTAGTGAGGGTTCATGTCATAGTTCTAGGTGTTGTTCCTTATCCAACTCTGATGCCAAGGACCCCCTAGATAGGGATTGTGTTGTGATTTCTAGGTGTTTTTCATGATGATTGAGCCTAAGAAGTGACATTTAGGCCCCTCATATCTCACTCAGGTGCTAAAAAACCCTAACCATGTACCCAATAACTATGCCATGTGTGCAACCGAGACATGTTCCTTTTTAGGGTCTTTGTTGTGGTTTAATCATGGCACCCATATTCCTCTAGTAGGACAAAGATACCATATGAAGGTCCAGTGTCATGGTTCAAGGATGATTTCAATGACATAACTTGAGAATCTTCATGGTTTTTCTTTTTGGTGCTTGACTCGAGACTCTTCATTTAGGACATAAGGCCATTATTTCTCTCCATTGACATTGGTTAGACCATAATACTAATTATTGGTTCATAATTAATAACCTAGTCATGGATCCCGTATCCCATTTGGACATTAATGATACCCTATAAAGGTAATATGTGGTGGTTTGAGGACTCATACTTGGTGCTTGAGCTTTCTAATTAAGGTTTAGGGCCGAAGTCTCTTGTTTCCCCCCTTTAGCTACGATTAATGACCCAAGACCCATCCATGATGCCTATGACCTTTTAATGATGCCCATGTGTTGAATACCTGAGACCCATCTACTTCACATTAAATAGTTGGTACATAGAACTATATTCTATGGACTAAAAAGTTAGGTTTTTGGTCCACACCATGACCTAGAAGAAATTTATAGTGCATTAGAAGCCATTGATTTTAGACCTAAAAACATGGATTGGGCTAAGAGACCCATTGTTGGTGTGGAAAGCTATTTAATAAGGACAACATCCCATTCTTGGACCAAATATTCCATATAAAGGGTGTTCTAATAGTTTTAATGCCAATTTTTGAACCATTGTAATAATAACGCATGCATTATATTTTTGGTGAATGAAGACAAAATAAGCACGAATTAGCACAAATTCATTAATATCTCCGAAAATAGGTTAAATCTACACTCCAATAATACAATTCTTGTGCTAGCATAATCAAATTTGAGTGCGCGCGACTTGGAGACCAAAACCCAAAACACAAATTATTCCATATTCAAGCCCCCACGTGTGGAGACGGCCATATTCTTGCATGTTCAGGTTTGGACGAGATAGTGAATCACTGTTAGGTATTTTCTCATCATTTGAGTTTTGGTTGCGATCGATTTTCTCAGTCTTGGTTCAGGTTTGGGCGAGGCTCCTTGTTGCCATGGGTTTGCTCTATGAGGTTTGGATGAGGCTCCCTGTTGTCACGGGTTTTCTCTGTGAGGTTTGGACAGTCCAACCCAGCAAGGAGGCAAGGAGGCCCTACACCACAACATAAGAAAAAGAGGATACCTGAAGACCCTTAGAAGACAAAGACGCTCAGGGGATCACCAAAAATGGTGGAAAAAATGATATGTAATTCATTCTAGAAGTATAAATCGATTGTAGAGCACTCCCAATGGCCATATTTGAATTGGGTTTTATTGTTTTTATGCATAGCATAGGACACCTGAATGTTGAGATATTGCACTGTGATGTTCCTGGTTGGTAGTTACAAGTTGCAGGACTTACGCATCCCTCAAGAGGGAAGTTAAAAATGATAACATACAAACCCATAACATACAACCCACTACCCCATGTAGGACATGTAATAAACTCATGCCATAAATGAAATAACTTGAAGAGAGAATCCTTCAAGTTACCAGTAGAATAATTGTTCCTCTTACCAATGAGGTTCACCATATATAATCCAAATCCAAGATTCTACCTCTTCACATGGCACTTCCCTAATACAATATATTTCATATCAACAAGACACTTCTATCAAACAAAATGTATGTTCTCAACTTAACATTTTTCCTTCTTAACCCAAATATGAGTCTAAATTATATACATTTGGAGTATTTCCCCAACTCAATAGTGGGAGGATGTGCCTCTTGATCCCATCAAGACTTCATCCCATTTCATAGGTAGTATTAGCATGGCCTCTAAAAAATTATATAATGAGCCCTTTATAGCACACTTTGACTACAATGGGTGGTATCCATTTACTTACCAATATTACATTGATGCCTCCTCCTCCTCACACAATCCCTCAATGAACAGTGACATTCTTCCTTATATTTTTCCCATGTTGGAACCTATTTCTTTACAATAGATCCTTCCTCCTTCGACTCCTCCTTAACCAATGAAATGTACCCCTTCTTTCTCTTTTTCATCCAAGTTCCCTTAGGCTGGAATTCTTATCCTTAATCGTAGGGAACTCCATCCTATTACCTTTCCATTTGATGATTCTTTATGGGTAGTCTTACCCATATCTTTATCCTCCATTATCACCTTGATATTCTTAGGGTAACACCTACTCTCCTTGTTTTCTTCCCCCCTTCCATTTTTCTAGTCACCTAATCATAGCCTACCATACCTTTATTATCCTATCATTTCTAGTCTTACCCATAGGTTAATCATGACTACAAGCCCAAATAAAACACATAAACATGACCATTTCAAAATAGTGATGCAATGAGCGAACCCAAGCACAAACAATATTCACAAAAACTAGTCGAGTTAAGGGTTTGACACTAATAATTCCCATTTGAAAATAAAGTTTAGGCCTACATAAATGACATCAAAATAAAGTGAGCATCAATATAGCCAGGAATAGACAACTATAAATAAGAATAAACATGGGTTCCTAGGTTAGATCACATGCACAAACTACCCAAAATATTGTTTTCCAAGTAGTAAGAGATAGGGCCAATGCCAAATAGATAGTGTCTAAAAATAAATATAACAATGAACATAACACATGGCCAGGAGGTCATGAGAATGATATCCCAACCATATCCATAATAGTAGAAAGTATTTGAGGTAGGGTAATTAACACATGTAGGTAGAGACAAACATTTACAAGAGATGAGCATTCAATAGGTAGAATGAAACTTTAAACCAAGCCATAGTTAAGCAACCCATGGGTCAATTCGTAAAATTCAAGTAATTCTTAGAGGAAACCATAGTAAGCTAGGACCTAAGCTAGGTGTAAACATAAGTAATGGCCAAGATGGGGTTTAGAATTGCCCATATAAGGAGCTTAAAATCACAACAAAGGTGTGTCCAGAATAAGGAGGAGGAAAACCTAGAAAAGGGTCAAGGATAGTTTTAAATAATTTCACAACAAGAAACAAAAAGTATGGAAGAGATACACAATCCCAATTTTACCACAATAGTAACCCAACACAAAGCACAAGCAACCAATAATTCTCCAATTCAAATGCAATATCGATATGGGTTCCTACCTTAAACACATATACGGACAAGATATAGACCAAATGTGCCTCAAACTCCTGACTCCAACAACCCATAGAATCCAAACAAGTTCAGTGAGGAGTAGCAATACCATACTCAAGGATTATTATTAATTGTGGCCTGCTTTTGTGCAGAGTCGTTGCTTTTTTTTTAACCAACTTGATATGTCACTTGGTCTCTCTACATCACAAATACGAGTTGATCAATTTTCCCCTTATAATACGAGTTGATCAATCTGCCATTTAAGAAGAATGTATATTTTTTGTTTTCCTTTTGTCATCCTTGTATCCTACACAATTATCATTACTAGAATTGAAAAGGGCATTCTTCTTAACTTCTCGCTCATTTGATGGACTACAGGTACAACCAAACAGGTATTTGTCAGACATGTCTTCGTCGAGCGAGGAAAGTTCAAGTAGACAGAGAGCAACTAGAGGTGAGAAGATCAGAAGAAAATTCCATAGACGCATGGAATCTTTTCTTGTTGAAGGGGGGTCCTTCTCTTATGATGTTGAGAGCATAGATGACATCGAGGTGCCCTTGAGGTACAAACATTTAGTGAAATGATGGGTACCCAAGGACCTTCCTCAAGTAAACATTTATTTTTGTCTGGACGAGAGGATATAACGCATTGGTCCATCATCGTTACATGGCTTGGGGCTATTTTCCATGGATGGCATAAAGGCTTTTTATGGCAGAATAACTGAATTGATGGAGTATGTCAGGCCTTGTTACAATTATAGAGATTGGATGAATCTAGTCCAATATACGCGAGGTATGCGGATATACGAAGTGGATACAAATTATATACAACTAAGAGACAATGATAGAAACAAAGGAGGGTCTATGTATATTGATGGAAGGCCAAAGGCATCGGGAAATATTGCGGGGTTTATAAATAGTACATGACCCAGGATAACAAATAAGAAACCCAATTGCATATTTGAGGGGCGAGAACGAAACTGTGTATTCATATGTGCAATAAAATCAATAACTGCAGGGGAGGAGTTGTTGATTTATTACAGCTTGAATCGAATACATACGGACATTTCTATTATGGGGGCAGTAATTTGAAATCTATTATGTTTACTTATCATGATGTGATGTGGTGCAGTTTGTAAATTTGTATTCCCATTGTTTGTAAACTTATCGTTGTTCATGATGTTTATTTGTTATGGATTTCTAACACCTAAATCTTATGCACATCATACTCTTAGTGTTTGCATGAGTCATTTCATTTGTTATATATTTCTAACGCCTAATTCTTGGTAGGATGATTGTGGAAAAGCACCAGCCGACCCCTCAAAACAGGTAAATTATAGGCAATGCACTTCACTATAATGCACATCATACTCTGTGAGTTTGCATGAGTCATTTCATTTGTTATGGATTTCTAACACCTAATTCTTGGCAGGATGATCATGGAAAATCTCCAGGCCCCCCAGAATAGGCATATGATTAACATTTCTGAATTATATTTAATGTGAAATTTATTATTTGTTTATATAATTGAAAATAACTTTTCTTTCTTGAAATATGTAGTCCACGGGCCATGGTTGTGTTGATTAGGTCGATGACGACTTGTTGGATGACCCCAACATAATGGTAACAATCAACAAAATCATCATAAAAATGAATAGATAAATCCTTCACTTGATTGTAAGTAAAGATCAAAATCAAGAAACTAAAGAAAGGATAGAGCAGTTGAAGGAAGACCTTAAAAAATATAAGGTAATAACCATATCTTAAAGTGATTTTTTTTTGGTCATAAGTTCAATTATGAATGTTTCATGTTTATAACTTTTACATTTTCTAATTAAAAAAAAAAATCTTTCTTATATAGGATTTTTTGGCTCCGATTCAATCAACTCCTGCAGTAGATGTTGGTAGTAGTCATGTTACAGAGAGTACACCACAACGTCCAGCTAGCACGAGCCAACATATATCGGCTAGGCTATTCAACACTCCACCTACAATTGATCCCAGTCATACTCAGATTGGATCCACACCTATAGCTGGGAACTGTGAGCATGACATACCCCTTCATCCGGAGGTGGCAGAGCCACATGCAAGAGCTGGTGGCAGTGGCAGTGATGGCACTATCAGTTCATTTCCTGGATCGTCATGTCTTGCCAGCACGGGAACAATTTCATGCACTTTTTGGGTGAATGAGAAAGGAGTTCCAATAAAGAAATTAAAAATTCCAGGTGTTTTTAATTGTTTTAACCGTTTGTTTTTGTATATCTAAAGCATACATCATCTTATATATTATTATTTTCTAATTAATGATCGTTTATTTTTGCATGTAGGAAACAACTTGTTTTATAAACACTTGCATGACCAATCGTTGGAAATTTTTGGTCCCACGTTACGCATGAGGTGGAATTCTCAGAGTATTCACCTCAAAAAATAAATCTTGGACTACCTTGAATGTATGTTTGGGGTAGATACCTTCGACAAAAGTGAGGTCTCCAAAGTGGTGGGCCTATATTTATAATATATACGTGACATGTATAGGGTTAACTTGAAAAAGAACCCTAGGTATGAGTGTCCACCCGTTATTCTTGAGAGGGAATGGAAGGCGTTCATTGAGGACGCAAAGGAGAAGAGATTGAGAAAAGAAGGAAGAAATCCACCTGGTCCAGGAAGGTAAATTACAATTTGAATTCAATACTTTTATCTTTCTTTATTTTTAAATACAATTGTGGTATATAACATACTAGAAATTTTTCATAGTCTCCCTAACACTTTGAAAGCCACCAAGGAAAGGGTTGAGAAACATGGCCAACACAGACTAGGCCAAGGTGGCTATTTGAAGTTACAGGCACGAATTGTAAGTAATCAAACATCTTAACAATATTATTAGTTATATCGCCTTCCAGGTTTCTGGTAATTCATGGGGCAACCAATAATAAAAATCAATACTCTTATGCAATGTAGGGGGATGATTTTGGTACCAAATCCACTACGAAATACCTTCGGCTTGGTTACAAGTATAAATACCAAGCTATTATTGATCACCGAAAAAGATTGGGATAGTCTCCAAGATGCAGTGTGCATGAGATGGTATATTATAAAAATCTAACCACAATAACACGGTTTCATTATCTTTAAAATACATTCTCGTTTGATATCATCCAATAATTTTATATGTTTCTCTGTTATTTATAGTAGGGGAGCAACAATATTACCAAGCCCATCAATAGTACTGCAGAATGGTTTGTTGATAGTAGAGAGCAACCACAAGATGGTTCTTCCGTGCAACCCCATGAAAGTGAGGTGCAACCTCCTGACAGTGAGGTGCAACCTCTTGAAAGTGAGCTGCAACCCGATCCTAACATAACTGGGTCGGTGCAGCCCCATGATGTTGCTGCACATGAGAGCCACGATGGTAATATGGTTGTATATTAATCATATATAACTTATTAATTTTCTACTTATGAATTTTGTGATTCTATTTTTTATTTTTACTAATTCAATTATGATTGTGTACTTATAAATTTTGTGGTTTAAGTGGTAGAGCTGCACGACATACATCGAGATCCTCTAACAGAAGAGGAGCACAGGGAAGGTAAATTATTACATTCCAGTCGTATTTTTTCTTATTAATGAACTAAATCAATTGTATTCAATAACTTGCCCTATAAATTTAATATTTGTTGTCGTTGTAGGCAATGACCCTCATTTGGTGCCTCAATTCCATGAGTACGTGACAAGGAATGCAATGCATGCGAGAATGCAAGGACAATCAACAATAGAAGAGCACGCAGTAAAAGAATATGACACAGATATCGATGAAATACTTAGGAAATTAGCAGCAAGTCGTGCAAAGAAAAAAAAAAAAAACTAGTATTGATGTATAATATTATAATACCAATCATTTATAATAAAAAAAAATTCACATATGCCTGCCAATATTAAGGTCTTGCATACCTTTTTTTTTGCTTTTCCTTTCAATGAGTTCTTGATAAATTTACTTTTGCGTGACATTTTTTGAATATTTTTAATGCATATTATCTATTAGATAGTGTTATTTTTCTTTGTCTTTAACCATTTGACCCTTGGATTAGACTAGAAGGTATAAATCCCACATCAAAGTGTGTAAACCCCCTTTGTACGAGGATGACACCCCCACATTATGATTCTACCTTTTGACAGAGAGATGACCCTTTATGTTTTTATCTTGTGATTGGTTAAGCCCCTCTTGTTGACTTGTATATTTTGGTCACCCTTATTGTGGCTAGGTTCCCCCTCTTATGTGTTGGTCGCAACCTATTCTTGGCGCTGTCACCCTGTATCTGCCCCTCGGCATCCTTGTCGTGGCTTCCTTGACCCTGTCGCAGCCTATCCTTGGCGTTGTCAGCCTGTAGCTGCCCCTCGATAGCCTTTTCATGGCTTCTTTGACCCTACCGCAACCTATCCTTGGCACTGTCAGCATGTAGTTGCCCATCGGTAGCCTTGCCGTGGATTCCTTGACCCTATCACAACCCATCCTTGGTGTTGTCATCCTGTAGCTACCCCTCGACATCCTTGACCCTGCCATAGCCTATCCTTGGCACTGTCAGCCTATAGCTACCCCTCAACAACCTTGTCATGGCTACTTTAACCCTGTCACAGCCTATCCTTGGCACTGTCAGCCTGTAGTTTCCCCTCGGTAGCCTTGTCGTGGCTTGCTTGACCCTATCGCAGCCTATCCTTGGCGTTGTTAGCCTGTAGCTTCCCCTTGACAGCCTTGACCCTGTCGCAGCCTATCCTTGGCATTGTCAGCCTGTAGCTACCCCTTGACAGCCTTGTCATGGCTACCTTAACCCTACCGTAGCCTAACCTTGGCACTGTCATCCTGTAGTTTCCCCTCGATAGCCTTTTCGTGGCTACCTTGACCCTACTGCAACCTATCCTTGGTGTTGTCAGCCTGTAGTTGCCCCTTGGTAGCCTTGACCCTGCTACAACATATCCTTGGTGCTTTCATCCTGTAGCTTCCCCTCGGTAGCCTTGGCATGGCTGCCTTGACCCTGCCACAGCCTAACCTTGGCACTGTCAACTTGCCTCTACCTCTTGTGAACTCTGTTGTACCTTTGTTTTGTGTGGCGTGCCTTAAGGAAGGTTGTCATGATCCTCCATAGTTTGACTAATGTGTTAAGAGAAACGTGACCCAAAGTGGATGGTTACAGGGAAATGTTGGTCTCTGAGGGTTCTTTGATTGATTGAGGTCATCTTGTTTTTGGGGTCTGTTGTGATTTTTTTTTCCTGTTGGTCATCTCTCTCTCACTTGGTAAGGTCTGCCCTCAGGTGAGTTCTTGGCACTTCTCCCTTTACTGAGTACATATATGGAGTTTCCACACTCAAGTAAGTTTCTAACCCTATCTCTTTTACTACTGTTATTTATTATGTTCATTGTTCAGTTTCATATTGAAGATCATTGAATTATTTTACAGCAGTACCTATCTTCATAGTATGTTTAGATTATGAACTGATATTCAATTGCTATCAATGGTTATCTTCTTGATGTGATCTGAATTTTTTTTTTATATTTCTATTATCTTCTTTTTACCCTTATGTTTAGATCTGATCTGTAGTAAGCATATTGTGAGAAAAAATATTAAATTTCTATCTACTATAGTTTTTACCCTAAACATATCAGTTAGATTGGGTATTGGGGAATTGAGAGTGATGTAAGGGGGGGGAGGGGCCATAAGAGTTTCCACCTTCACATGGTTGGCCCTGTTTCGTAGAGAATAAATTAGGAATTGGCTAATATTGGACCAAACCTCTCTCGATCCACCGGAGCAATAGTAAAGCCAATGTTGACTTCGTTGCTTCTCTGTCAGATCGAGGGAGGTTTGTTGCAAGATTAGATGGCTCCAATAAATTATTCTTGAAACCAAGAGGATCCCATTCATGAGTTATTTCTAGTTCTATAACTATCACGTTTGTAGTTTGTTCTCAGTGAGTAAGTCGATGTTTGAATCTAGGATGATGAGGGGCTACTCCAAAAAAAGGCTAATAAGGTGCTTGTAAGCATTGTCAAGGTATGTTC
>JASDQU010108806.1:99280-150266 GCA_032191745.1 Picea mariana
ATAGGGAAGATAACTTCATCCCATGCCCAATCAACAAATTCTTTCATTGCAATTTGATGCTTGGAAGAGTTGGAAGGACACTAAGAATTTTGCATTCAATGAGGCCACTTTCAACAAATGGTATGACTAGATGATTAGAGTTACTAAACCCATTTTGTGAATCCCATAGGTGCTAAAAGTGAATAAATTTTGGTTTGGTATGAACATGGACAATACATTTATGTGGCCATGAGGGACTAATGTTGAAAAAATTCCATGCCATTTATTTGCCCTATTAATTGATAAAATCATCTTTTGATAAATTCCATGCCATTTCTTTGCCCCATTTCCAATTGCAACAACCAATCCATCTTTGCCTTTGTTGTAGCTTGAGCCAACCAATGATTTTCTCTGGGATCTTGTAGAATTTGGCAATCGGAATGGGCTGGTCAGTGTTGAAGAAACCTTCTGTACCTTTTATGAACTTGAGAAAAATAATGCCTCACCTCTTTTCAACAAATTTTTTTTTTTTTTTAAATTTAGGTCTATCAGTCTTCTGACTACTACAGGTCAGACTTCCGACGGGAAATGCTCCCAGCAAAGCATCGGAACTATAGCACACTCATTGGTCGTGTTGGTGGGATAGCGTTGGAATATTCGTTGGTAGACCAACAGATGTCATTGGTAGTTTTCCATTTGTCCTTTGAAGTTAAATTTTTAAAGGTCGTCGGTCGTCAGAAGTTAGGAGAGTTGGAATATCGATGATAGTCCAACATTGGAAAAACCACAGGATATTTTTCGACGCCTATTGAGCCCTCATAAGTGCCGGTTGAGCGACGTCAAACGTCGGGGGTACGACAATAGGGCATTGAAAATTCTGTCCATTTATAGTAGTGTGGGGTGTATGCCCTTATACTTCCCACCTAGCTCTAGAAGATAACCTTGACTTGAATAACAAATGATAGCACAATGTGAAAGTTCCTTACCAATTCAAGGAAAAAACTAAGACAAACCACCACAATAGCTAGAGAATAGCCTTCCAAGGCTAGCACATCACTTCCATCAACCAAATAACCAATAAATAGACATATACAAGAGCACAATAGAGAGAACTAGCCAAAGAGAGTGAAAATTTCACTCCAATCCTTCTCCAAATAAGAGAGCTATGTTTTAAAAGGAGATCTTATGATCTCTATTTATACAAATTGTCACTAAAATAGTTTGTCCACATAATTTTAGGGTAAACCACAAGATTAGGGGTCAACAAACATAATATTTCCCCTTTACACAAATAATATTAAACAATTCAATTAAAATTCTACTTTTACACAAAAATAAACCCTAACTTAAGATGACATCACCCATTTAGGGGACGTTTTGACACTAGGAGAAAGTCATTGGTTGTTGAAGAAGTGTAGTTAAGCTTCCCAAAGCCACATGTCAATCATCCAAGTCATTTCTTCATGTTCACAGCCTCATTATTCTCAAAACTTCCTTGTGTCAATTAATAACAACCTCACCACCAAACCCTAGCCCTCCTAGACGATGCCATGCCTCCAAAGGTGATGTTTTTCCTCTCCTAGGAAAAACGTTTGGCATATGAGCACTAGGGTATGCCATACACAATTTCTTCTAGGCCTCTTAAGGTATGTCTCTCTTATCTGGGATGCGGGCCCTTGGAATCCAACCTCTGGGATTCAAGCCCCATGGAAGCCCAAGCTAGGCTTGTTCCTCCAAAACTATCCACCAACTAGGTCCTGCAAAGACACATAATCTCTCCCTCCAAGGATCTCAAGTCAAAACATCATCATGAGTAAATCAAATCACTAAATGAGACACCTAAGAATGTGCATCAAATATTACCTTTTCAAACAAGAAAGTGATCAAAGACATTATGTGACTTGTCAAGATTTGATATGGAAGGGTTGACGAAGTCTCCTATTGGGTAGATATTGCCTAGGTCAAGGAATTTTTCCCAAGTGATCCCTCTCTAATCCATGTAAAGTGGATGAAGTGGTTAAGGATCAAGACTAAATGGGAATGGGGTTCATGACATTCAAGGGGTTGTAGTGTCTCATTCATGGGTGCCTTTGTAGAGGGTGTGTGGCACCTTCATTTGCAATGCAATCTTTCCAAGCCCATTGTTTTTCCATTCTTTGTTTCTTTCATGTTTTAAGGAATGCATTGAAGGCAACTATCCTGGCGTGGTGTCCAGATAATGACAATGTCTCTCACAAATACCTTCCAGAACTGAGAAGGTTGGATCGTGATGAGACCCCCTTTCTCCCAGTTGTGCAACTAAGATCCACTACCTTGGCTTGGTGGCCAGATGATGGTAATTCCATACCACTAAGCACCCACGAATATGATAGACCAGTTCGTGATGATACCTCCTATCCTCCAACTAACCCTTTAAGCATTCATAATAATTATTCGTATGGGTCCCCCTTTTCTTACAGATAAGAAATTCATTACTTTTTTGGGGGATCCCTGGGAGAAGAATCTGGAAGTTTTATATATAAGCTCTTATCTTTTACCCGACAACAATCCCTTTGGGCATTTAGCCCCTTCTCCCCATATAATGAGGGAAAAACCATTCTTGGATCAATACACCCTAAAATTCCAAGAGATAAGGAAATGGGGGGTTTTAAGTGATGAAAAGTGGTAAGTATGATCGGGAACGGTACGATGGATCTTCAAGGGAGTTCCTAGTAGAAAATTCATCCCGAGGAAATACCACTTACTAGGGCACAATGTGAACCACCAAGGTGAAACAAGGAAAAAGGAATAATGTCCAAGCATATCACATGAAATCTAAAGAAGTATAAGATACAACATACTCAAATGCTTCAAATGTTGAAATGAAACTCACCATAATACCTAACTTGTACCTCGTGAAGCAAGGCTCGTTGCCTTCCAGAAGCTAATGGGTGCAGTGAATACCATCCTGAAAATATAGACCTGTGGTGGTGAGAAGGGTCTCCATCTGTGCAAGTGGATACTACTGGTCATGTAGTCTCTCAGAACTCCATATCTGCAACTTTAGGGCCTTGAGATATAATCTCCTTAGTTATCCCACAAAATGGGGATAACATCTGGCTCCTACTTGGGGACATGTGTTCGTCGTAGAGTGCATGAGGATCGCAACATCTCCTGGTATACATGTTCCTGCCAAAACTCACAAAAAAACATCAAAGCATCTAGGGTGGTTCTATCACCCTTCATCCATATACATAAAATCCCAAAAATAAAAACTAATCTAGAAAAGAATTTTTGGCATTTTTTCAAAATTTTCTAAACTAAGCATGAAATCAATATGCAAGTAGAGAAAAAGAAATATGAAATGAATATAAACTAATATGAGAAATGAATATCCAAATGCATGAAATCAATATGACCTACCTACTTACCTAGGGCCTTGGGGCCCTGAAGATCAAGTGATGGGTGATGTCAGGTGAAGTCATACAACCAGTGTAATCGGTAGATCATCCCATCAAAGTATCTCCCCTTGTGCTTGATTATGTAAAACAACAAAGATAATTCAAGCACCTAATGATCATGAGCATAAGTATATATATAATCAATCGTGAAATGAAACTCATGGAGATGGGTGAGAGGGAGGAAATCTAGATGGAAATAATATCCGCCACTCTGATCATGCAAGGAATCCTTCCTAAAATGATAGCCACAAGCTTGATCAATACATATCCTAAGGGGGATACTATATGTATATGAAGGCTCATTTTCATCTGTTCACAAACACTCACTGCTTTTTGAGGATTAAGAGGAAATGAGAGATCGAAATAATACTGCATGGTCTCTTGGAGAAGAGGGTAATAAGTAAGGGATAGGATCAAGTGTAGAAAAACACCACCTCTTCACCTTCGGATCTTCATGAAAATATCCAAGATAAAAATGATTCTGCTCTGAAGAATGACACTTTGATCGCTCTAAGGTGGCCACGTCCTGGTATTCCTCCAATATTGAGGACGAAAGTGTTTGAGTGTCCCCAAATAAATCAGTAATCATGTCATCATCAAGCTCCCAAACATATGAATGATATATGCATGAAAAGTAGTCCATTGAAGATGAAAACTCAAACCCATTTTTGAGGGCTACCCTCAATGTCATAAATGGGCTCTCTATCAAAAATGAGATGAACAAAATCCCACCTACGTCTACCAGTCTGTATGAAAGTGTCTATATTCTCATCAACCATATGTAAAGGTTCTCTCATAAAGCCATTAGAGAAAGTGGCCATCTCTTTGTCATCATGTGCAAGAGGAGTAGAGGCATGGACCTCTTCAACAAGATCCTCACATTTGTCACTAAGGATAGTTTCTTCTTGAACTTCATGAACATGAGTAGAGCATGGATGGACAACCTCAACTACATCATGTGGGAGAAAATATAATGATGCCTCAACATGTTTCACTTCTTCAAGATTATTTTTTCTCTTCATGGGCATGCTCCTCCATCACCTCTTCATCACATAACACTTGATTATTAATGTAGAGTGCTTCATGTTTCCTTTTTAAGAAATATTTGTTGCATCCAAGGGCTCCTCTAACACCTCTTCATTTCCAAAGTCACAGAATAAAGTGTCATAAATATCTTCAAAAGAATTACAGCTCATAATGTTCTCTTCTTGTTGTGCGAGAGGAACAAAGGCTTGGATGTCTTCATCAAATGGAAGGGAAGATATGATCACTTCTTCATCGTGATATTCATCATGGAAGGGAAGATATGATGACTGTCTTCATCCGGATCTTCGTCGTCAAGGGTAGGAAACAACTCTTTTGCGTGATTCATCATTTCCTTAGCAGCCTTTTCCTTTTCCATCTCTAGAAATACCATCTTCAAGTCATAAAAAAAAAATTATGAGGGTTCATCCCATGGTGCCATAATTCCATTGATCAAAAGGAGAACTCAATGGAGTACTCACCAGGTGATATCAAGTCTCACCAAAGGAGGGAAAGGGGGAAAGAGGGAAAAGTGGGTTCTTGGAAGGTGATGCTTGAGCATCACCATCAACATTCAACGAGGCCCAGTGGAAGATGACTCAGCATCTAGTGCACGCATTCAAACTAGATTGGATTCCAAGGAGATCGCATCACTTTAATATTTTGAAAGTATTGTAATTAAAGACCCTGTAAGATTTTGAGGAAAGAGTCATTGTATAAGCTCCAGGATATTGCAATTTCTTTAATTACCTGTAGGATTGTACATATTTTGAGCATCGATTCATATCTGGATTATAATATCTCATTTATTGTAATAAGACTTAGTGGTAGAATGCTTTAATTGTGATATGAAAGCACTAGAATAGTCTGGAGGGAAGGCTCGAGAAGCCCCTTCATGTATAAATGTATGTAATCTATGCACAAAAGAGGCTACTGAGAAAAGAGAGAGATTGAGAAGAGTTTTTGAAGTTTATTGTGATTATTTCTGAAGAGAGTTTTATAGAGTGTGTCAGCACAAGAATTTGCAGCTAGAAGAGGCCTGCCTCTCCATAAGCAACTAAATAACCTATACATGCATATACAGGCTTCTAACCTATCAAATCAAGGTTCCTGATTAGTCTCATCATATAGAAGAGCATAAACATTCCATAGCGCCATGGCACTGCGGAATTGTCTATATAGCATGGTCTACCATTTTACTACCTAAAATGCTACCAAATCTGTTAAGCAGTGTAATGATGGTGCTATGAATTCCATAGGTTGTTACCAAATTCGTTTTCATGTCAGATTCTACCAATTTTGTCAACGTTGAAGTGATGTAGCTAGGAATTATGATGGTGCTACCCAATTTCATGCAGACACATAGGCGGGCGCTACCAAAATTTTGGCAAAGACCCAATTGTGCAGAGTTATTTTTGGACGCTTCTACCAATTTTGAGTGAATAACTTTAAAATTTGATTATGAACAATTGAGATGGTATTTTTGAAAAATGGAGGAGGTTTTTGTTCATCAGAGACAAAATAACAAAAAATTCTCTCATTTTTTTAAAATTTGTTATGGTTTGAGAGATATTAGACATAGAAGTGGCGCTACCGAATCCGCATAACTGTTTTACAGCGGTGCTACCGAATTTCCTGTAGCGGTCACGGTTTTGATATTCGCCTTGTTGGGAGGTTCCCACCTATCAAGGAGGATTCGAATGGATTCTCGAGGATCAATTAGATTTCAAGGGACACCTGCACCTAAGTTTTATCTCCATCAAAGGCCTAATGCAATGAGGTGGAAACAATTTATTAATGGATTCCAACAAATTCCTGAAAATTAGCAGTTTGTTGGATTTTTGTCTCTTTGATTGTTGCCACCTATCTCCAAGGCTTAGAATCCAATGGAGGAGATGGAATTCAAACTCCTAAGGATATTTGGATGCTATTTTCTATTTAAGGGAGTAGAGATCTCTTGAAGAGCGGGATTCATGAGCCAAGAGAGGCTAGAGAGAGTAGGAGCAGGCAGTTTTCATGTGTGTGTTCATTTGTAAGCCTATGGGCATTTTATGATTGTAAGAATTATTGCTACTGGAGACTCATGAGAGCTTTGATTTCAGATTGTAATTCTTTTTTTTATATATCTTCTTATTTGAATATATTGCAGATTTGAGGATCAAAGGCTGCCAATGATTTATGGATCCATAAGCAGAAAAGGATCTACTGTATTTTTCCCATCAGTCATTGTTTATATTCAATTATTTGTTGATTCATTAAATTGAGAGGATATATGTTTGGGGAACATTCTATCTTATGTTTTCCTTCTTCATTCTTCCACCTATCAACATATAATCTTGTTTTCTGTTGAGCATCTTTAGTGCCTTCGATGAGTAGAATGTTTGTGACTCCATTTCCCATTGGTGTAGCCTACTGATCTACAGTTTGTTTCCCTCTCCCTTTCTTTCTCCATCTTACTGATCCACCTATTCAAAACCAAAATTATCTTTTACATTTTGATAGGTGTTGAGCTTACACTCTAGCAGTCAAAGTGTGACTTCCAGTGCTAACATTTTTGGCATTGTTGTCGGGGATGGATTTGAGATGATTGAAAAGATCCCTGGGAAGAACGAAATTGTACAACTCCAGCTTTAGATGGTGACTGAAGTTGGACACCTTCAAGACTGCACATTCACCATGGCAACTCCATTGTTCAAAATCTATTGGTGACTCCACTGGAATGAGACAAATTAAATGTATATGAAGGCTATCATGTCCAGGAGCTTTGCCCCACTCAATTTCTTAGCCATAGATGTTTATCCAAATCCTGTGCCTCAAATTGATGAATGGAAATATTTTATGCCCAGATTTTATGCAGGTGAGAATGACAGCCCTATTGAGCATGTTCATGAATTTCATGCTTTGATGCAGGAGCTTGACATCCATCATGAAGATATATTGATGAAAATGTTTATGTATTCATTGGAAGGCTATGCGAGGTAATGGTATAGAACACTCCCTGATTCTAGTATTTCCTCTTTGAAGGACTTTCATGATGTTTTTTATTCTCATTGCAAGATAATTTATCCAGCTGAAAGCCTTTTTGAGAACTGTTGTGAGGGGTATGCATCATATATTCAAGATTCAGCAAGTGATTCTTCTAGCAGTGATGATGAAGGGGATGATTTCAAAGAGAAGGACTTAGATGATGAGTTTCATAATGATTTTCCTAAATTTCAGGAACAAATGCATCATTCATGTCAAAATCTAGGTCCCCTAGAAAAAGATCAATATGGACAATCCATCATTTCCTTTTCTCCTCCTTTTCTCGTTTCTTTAATTCAAGATGTCATCTTAGGTTCAGAATTATTTCATCATGAAGATAGTGTTGCATCTTGTCATGACCGAATTCATTTCTTACCAATTGATGGTGTAGTCCTTCCTATTGTTAATGAACCACTGTGCCATGATTTGTCAAGTTTTGATGACTATGAGGATGTTTTCCATGAATAACCAGTTGTCCCAGCTATTGTACTAATCCCCTCAGCCATTAATAGTCAAATGGTCATTTATTCACCTTTGTATGATGATTATGAAGATGATTTCCATGAACATTCTGTTAAAGACCTTATATCAGAAAATTACCCTTCCCATCAAAGCAGCAATAGCTTGTTTCAACCCTCATGTCATATTTTTCTGCTAAAAAGGAAGAAAAAGATGATAATATAAGTTTATAAGGTGAAAAACTGAGAAATTGGGACCATAAGACAAGCTATGATGAATATCCCTCACAATCAGAAGATAAGACAGAAGAATGTATTTTCCCAAGCACTTCTAATTGTGATGAACTGCCCTATCAACCCCCTATTCCTCTTGAGGACACAAGCTCAATTTCATCAAGAAACCAAGATCAAATGCCATGTGAGAAGATGAGAGAGGTTGAAATTAAATAAATACAAGAATCCCTAAGTATTTTTCCTAATACACCTCATGACCAAGAGTGGACCAAGGCCATATGCATTGAGAATGAATCAGAAAATCAGCAAGCAATGCAACAACCAAGCACAGTGGAGGAAGGACCTAATGTAGTACTTTTCCTTTTTACACAAATCAATGTCATAGGGGAAAGTATTGATGATGTTTTTTAGGATCCATTTGTAGCCTGTCTACAAGTAGAAAGTGAGCATAGGCTCATTGATTTCTTCAATGGAAAGTGTATCGCCAAATGTTTCTTTGACGTGCCTTCAAGTAGGAATTATCTCTGGTTCTTAAGGAAGCACATTTCAAAGCTCCAAACAGTTGAAAAAATGATGAAATGGATTCATTGGTTATTTCATGTAACTTGAATTCTTCATTTTCCCAATAATTAGAGTAGGTGTGTGCAATAACTTGTTTGGACAAGCATCGTTTTCGTCATTTCTGTCAGTTTCAGTTTTCATTTGCATTTAGTTTCGGTTGAAGGTAATAGATCAAATAAGATTGTAGAGTTTAGAGTTTGGGAGCATCCCAATGGATAAGGCACTGAAACTACAAGAGATATTAGAGACTCAAAGGGAGGACTCTATCGCCCATGGAGCCTATGTTAGCACAAGAATTTGCAGCTAGAAGAGGGGCCTGCCTCTCCATTAGCAACTAAATAACCTCTACATGCATATACATGATTCTAACCTATCAACTCAAGCTTCTTGATTAGTCTCATCATAAAAAAGATCAAAGACATTCCATAGCACCATGGAGCTGTGGAATTGTCTATATAGCATGGCCTGCCATTTTACTACCTAAAATGCTACCAAATTTGTTAAGCAGTGTAATGATGGTGCTATGAATTCCATAGGTTGTTACCAAATTCATTTTCATGTCGAATGCTACCAAATATGTCAACGTTGAAGTGATGTAGCTTTGAATTATAATGGCACTAGCCAATTTCATGTAGACACATAGGCGGGCGCTACCGAAATTTTGGCAGAGACCAAATTGTGCAGAGTTATTTTTGGATGCTTCTGCCAGTTTTGAGTGACTAACTTAAAACTTGGATTATGAACAATTGAGAAGGTATTTTTGAAAAATGGAGGAGGTTTTTGTTAAAAACATACCAAATAACAAAAACCTCTCTCAATTTTTCAAAATGTGTTATGGTTTGATATATATTAGACATAGAAGTGGTGCTACCGAATCTGTATAATTGTTTTACAGTGGCACTACCGAATTTCCTATAGCGGTCATGGTTTTGATATTCGCATTGTTGGGAGGTTGCCACCTATCAAGGAGGATTTGAATGGATTCTCAAGGATAATTTATATTTCAAGGGACACCTGCACCTAATTTTTAACTCCATCAAAGGCCTCATGCAATGAGGTGGAAACAATTTATTAATGGCTTCCAACAAATTTCTGAAAATTAGCAGTTTGTTGGATTTTTGTCTCTTTGATTGTTGCCACCTATCTCCAAGGCTTAGAATCCAATGGAGGAGATGGGATTCGACCTCCTAAGGTTATTTGGATGCTATTTTCTATTTAATGGAGGAGAGATCTCTTGAAGAGGGGGATTCATGAGCCAAGAGAGGCTAGAGAGAGTAGGAGCAGGCAATTTTCCTATGTGAATTTTATGATTGTAAGCATTACTGCTATTGGAGACTCATGAGAGCTTTGATTTCAGATTGTGATTCTTTTATTTATATATCTTCTTATTTGAATATATTGTAGATTTGAGGATGAAAGGTTGCCAATTATTTATGGATCCCTAAGCAGTAGAGGATCTACTGTATTTTGCCCATTAGTCATTATTTATATTCAAGTATTTGTTGATTCATTAAATTGAGAGGATAATTGTTTGGTGAACATTCTATATTATGTTTTCCTTCTTCATTCTTCCACCTATCAGCATATAATCTTGTTTTTTGTTGAGCAGATTTAGTTCCGTCGATGAGTAGAATGTTTCTGACTCCATTGCCCATTGGTGTAGCCTACTAATCTGCAGTTTGTTGCCCTCTCCCTTTCTTTCTCCATCTTGTTGATCCACCTATTCAAAAACAATATTATCTTTTACATTTTGATGGGTGTTGAGCTTACACTTTAGCAATCAAAGTGTGACTTTCAGTGCTAACAGAGTGGAGAGTTGCAAGAACCCTTGTAAATGTTTGTTGGAGTAATATAAAGAGGGGAGATTTGCTTCCAGTCTCTGATTTTTCTTATCGTTGAGTATTTGGGCAATGTTATTTTATCTATTTTTTGTTTTTATATGCATGTATGTGTACTTCATGGTTGAATGAATCGACCTTTGATGTTATGTAAATTTCAATTATTTCTCTTTTGAAGTCTTGGTGCAAGGAGTGCGAAGGCAAAGTCATTTTCAGACTCAATTGCTCAGGAGAGATTATGTAAGTTTACGCAGAGTGAGTGTGAGGAGTGTGCCTATACTCATTGGAGTATAAAATCTCGAAGGTAAGTCCCTTGCAGATTGTGCACAGGGCCAACACTTAGTAAAGTGTTGAAAACATTCTAAGTAAAGTGAGCACAAGGAGTGCACGAGAGGTTTTCGTAAATCATTAAAGTATAGGAGAGAAGCGTTAGGCATGTGCCTATGTTTGAGTCACTTAGAGTGATGAAGATTAGGAAGAATAGTGAGTAAAATTCCTTGCAGGAAGAATCATTTTCATTTGGAGGTTGAGTGGACAAGATCACTTCAAGGAGGAGTCATATCTTTCACAGTCATCATATCTAAGAAAGGAGCACGACTGTTAACCTACTAAGTCCTTTGAACTTCTTCGTTCTAGAGAATTTGAAGTATTGTTGCAAGAGTGAGAAAAAATCCTGAAGCTATGAAGCTCGGAGTAGATCCTGACCATTGGTGTCAGATGCACATGTCGACAGATCGCAAGAGTTAAGAGTTCGACACTCCAGAAACTCTTGAGTGTAAATTGTTTTGGATTGAGAAATCCCGAAGGCCGAAGATTGGATTCCATCTCGATCGTCTTTTGACTAGGACACATGGATCGTGGACCCCAACCCTTCTCCAATTCGGCGTTCAGAATATTTAGAGTGTGGTATCGTGAAAAGCTCCAAAACCCAGAGCCTAGAGTAAACATGATCTGTCAATTGGAGGCAGACGTCATTTGTCTGATCCATAAGTTTGGAGTTTGTGTATTCGGAGGCATTTCACATTTGAATGGGGAAGACTCCCAAAGCCTAGAGTCCTGAAATTTTTGTGAATCGTAGATCACGGTGTGTAGTGTGAGACGTTGATCCCCTCTTCTATTAGGTTATTCAAGAATTCGATATTCGGGGGAATTGTATTGTGTTGTTGTTAAAAATCCCAAAGATCGAAGGCCCGAAGTGTTGGAGTTCCTGCTGGATAAAGAAGTTTAGCCTACAGTTTTGGCCTAAGGTCACATGGATTTCTCCACTGAAGTGACAAGACCCTTGCAAGTAATAATTTTTCGTGCAAGGAAAAGGGAAAAGGCCTATGGTAGAGAATTATAAGGGTTCAAAGAGGACCCAAGTGCTAATTCAGCTCCCCTCTGTGAACGATCCTGAGACAGGGAGGTCATGTGAGCCCCTAGGAGTGGTGGGGGTTTGCATCAAAAGGTGGAATCACTAGATGAGATTCAAGAAGAGATCATAAAGAAAGGTGGAAATGGAATGTCCTTTGGTGGAGTCACCAGGAAAGATAGGGGAAAGGCTTTGGGATAGCTTGCCAAAGTGTCATTAGGGTTCTGAGGAGGATTCAAAATCCTCCCCGACAACGTCGCCAAAATATTATCACACAAGTTGTAGGTTGGGAAAATCTCGACCCAAATACCAATTGGTGACAACTAGGAGGGAACCTACCCACTGTCACCTTAGGCAAGTGTCCCTATCACTTTAGAGGTGAGGTAGTCACCTCAAGGGGGAAATTTTGACAACCCTAGGGGGAAATGAGATGGAAAATGATAAGTATGAATGGATGCTCCCAGAGGTCAATTCTAAGTAGTATGAAGAGCTTGGTAAAGAGTATCGAGATGGTTTAAGGGTAGCCAAAATAGTTGAGTGACTCCCTAAGAGTAAGTTTCCTACCCGAGACACAATGAAAACCAAGCATTCTTGTAATATGTTAGTTGGACAAGCAAGTTAATCTTGTTGTCCCTAATTTGCAGAAAAGGTAAAAGATATATATCATCACATAGAGGATAATAAAGGTTGCAATATAAGTGCTAAATATATGAATGAATAAGTAAGATATAAACTAGTGAAAGCTAGCTTAAACCAACAATGAATAAGCAATACTTTAGCATAAAAGTAAGGCTTAAACAAAAAGATAACTACAGATATATTATAAGCCTTATGTATGTAGCAAACCAAGCTTAACAGCAGAAAAATAAGCCACTAGAAACCACCTCTCACTAGCCCAATAGGTGTGCTAGGTTTAGTAGAGAGTTAGTTAAATCCTAGTGTTAGTTTAGGAGTTATTTATCGTTAAAAGGTTAGTTTTCTGCAGCCCTAATGGTTGTAGGTTAGTTTTGTAATAGCAGCAAGAAGTTTTGGATGAAAGGGGATGCCTCAATGCGGCAAGGGAGACAAAGGCTCAAGAAACATTTTAACAAAGAGACTAATTTAAAACTTCAAGTTTTCACGTTTACCAAGGCAATAATTTATTTCTTCGATGCAACAAGTAAATGACTAGTGCCTTTAATAATTGGGTTAGTGGAGTCAAGCAAATAAAGAGCTAGAGGTACTACCTCCTTGGGGGTGTAAATCCTCTTACTCCCCAAGGCATGCATCTCTACCTAGGGGTTTAGGCTAAGAGGGTGTATGCCCTTATACTTCTCTTAGCAAACCCTTGTTAAACAAATAACATGTAAGAATAAAATGATGGAGACTAAGGTGGGGGTGTACGCCTTTATACTTCCCACCTATCTCTAGCAAATAACCTTGACTTGAATAAAAAATGATATAACAATGTAAAAAAGCCTTACCAATTCAAGGAAGAAGCTAAGACAAACCACTACAATAGCCATAGAATAGCCTTCCAAGGCTAGCACATCACTTCCATCAACCAAATAACCAAGAAATATCCATATACAAGAGCACATGAGAGAGAACTATCCAAAGAGAGTGAAAATTGCAATCCAATCCTCCTCCAAATGGGAGAGTTATGTTTTAAAATGAGACCTTATGATCTCTATTTATACAAATTGACACTAAAATAGTTTGTCCACATAATTTTAGGGTAAACCACAATATTAGGGGTCAACAACCCTATTCTTTCCCCTTTACACAAATAATCTTATACAATTCACTTAAAATTCTACTTTTACACAAAAAGAAACCCTAACTTAAGATGATGTCACCCATTTAGGGGACGTTTTGACACTAGGAGAAAGTTGTTGGTTTTTGGAGAAGTGTAGTTAGGCTTCCCAAATCCACATGTCAATCATCCAATTCATTTATTCATGGTCAAAGCCTCATTCTCCTCAAAACTACATTGTGTCAATGACTTACAACCTCACCACCAAACCCTAGTCCTCCTAGATGATGTCATGCCTCCAAAGGTGATGTTTTACCTCTCCTGGAAAAAACGTTTTCCATGTGAGGGCTAGGTTATTTTATGCACAATGTCTTCTAGGCATTCAAAGGTATGTCTCTCTTATCTAGTATGCAATCCCTTGGCATCCAACCTATGGGATTTAAGCCCCATGGAAGCCCAATCTAGGCTTGTTCCTCCAAAACTCTCCACCAACTAGGTCCTCCAAAGACAAATAAGCAGGCCCTCCAAGGATATCAAGTCAAAACATCATTATGAGTAAATCAAATCAATAAATGATCCACCTAAGCATGTGCATCAAAGATTACCTTGTTAAAAAAGTATGTTCTCAAAGACATTATGTGACTTGCCAAGCTTGGATATGGGAGGGTTGAGGAAGTGTCCTATTGGGTAGATCTTTCCTAGGTCAAGGAATGTTTCCCAAGTTATCCCTCTCTAATCCATGTAAAGTGGACGAAGTGGTTAAGGATCTAGACTCAATGGGCATGGGGTTCATGACATACAAGGGGTTATAGTGTCTCATTCATGGGTTCCTTTGTACATGGCGTGTGGCACCTTCATTTGCAATGCAATATTTCCAAGCCCATCGTTTTTCCATTCTTTGTTTATTTCATGTTTTAAGGAATGAGTTGAAGGCCATTATCTTGGCGTGGTATCTCTATAATGATAGTTTCATTCCCAAATGCTTTGCAGAAATGAGAAGGATGGCTCATGATGATACCCTCTTTCTCTCAGTTGTGCAATTGAGATCCACTACCATGGCTTGGTAGCCAGATGATGGTAATTTCATACCGCTAAGCACTCATGTTCATTATAGTTCGGCTCATGATGAGACCTCCTATCCTCCAACTAACCCTTTAAGCATCCGTAATCATTATTCGTATGGGTCCCCCTTTTCTTACAAATAAGTGTTTAATTTCTTTCTTGGGGTATCCCTGGGTGAAGCATTTGGAAGGTTTATATATAGGCTCTTATCTTTTACCCAATAGCAATCCCTATGGGCCTTCAGCCCCTTCTTCCCATAGAGTGAGGAACAACCCCTTCTTGGGTCAATACACCCTAAAATCCCAAGAGATAAGTAAATGGGGGGTTATAAGTGATGAAAAGTGATAAGTATGATCAGGAACAGTATGATGGCTCTTCAAGGGAGTCCCTAGTAGCAAACCCATCTGAAGGAAAGACCACTTACTAGGGCACAATGTCAACCACCAAGGTGAAACAGGGAAAAAAGCATAATGTCTAATCATATGACATGGAATCTAAAGTAGGTTAAGATACAACATACTCAGATGCCTCAAATATTGAAATGACACTCACCATAATACCTGACTTGTACCTTATGGAGCAAGGCTCGTTGCCTTCAGGAAGCCAGTGGGTGTGGTGGATGCCATCCTAAAAATCCTCACCTGTGTGGTGGTGAGAAGGGTCTCCATCTATGTAAGTGGACATTGTTGGTCGTGTAGTCTCTCAGCACTCCATATCTGCAACCTGAGGGCCTCGAGACATAATCTCCTTGGTTATCTCACAAAATGGGGATAACAGTACCAATGATAAATATCATATATACCAACACTGTATTTCTGTAGATATGGCTTATACTGTAAGTTCCATACAACCAATAGCTTCTTTAGGGAAAATCCTCAAACCTCCATAGCCATATCTCATGTAGAGAACAATATCCAACTACACAAAAAAATAAGACATACCTTTTGAACATGTAGATATATCTATTGTACCTAATCATTGTAAACCTTCCTGGGAGCTTGCTTTCAGATTCTAGAGATCTGGCATCTTCATATCCTCAAGCTTTCATGGATTTTCCCAACTGTAACCTCTTCTTCTTCAACCTGTGTATGTATGCACCCTATTCTCCTTCAGCCCGTGTATGCACACGTCTTCTTCCACTGCAGCTCACATACACCTCAAAAGCTAGGGTTTTTTTTAGTATTTATGTAATTCTGAAACTTTCACCGTCAACCCTCCTTTTCTACCTCATACTTACATAAATTCAGATGTATCAATGAGTACCTACAATAAACGTTTCACAAATAATAGATATTCAATGTGCTCCTTAGGTGAAAATAGAAGCCCCTTTCTCTCTTATTTATATTCTCCAAGTAGTTTCCTCAAGGGGTTACCTTCTAACTAACTTTACCCAACTTGCTTCTTTTAGGGATAACCCACCTCTAACCACTTGTCCACTTTCAACCACTTTATCCAAAAATAGTAAACTCTCCACTTCTAGTTGCAACTAATTTATTTTTAATTATTTTTTTATTTGCAATAACTTAACCCATGATTAACTCCTAGTTTCACCCACTTTGACTAGTCAACTTCTTCTAGGAATTTCTAGAATAATTTGAGTTCTTTGACCTTCTAGGGGCTTCTAGATAACTCATGAGGGTTATCCAACTTCACATGGCCATAACTCTCTAAGAGTGAGGAGTTATGTGACGTTCCACATATCACCGGAAATGGCATGACATGTACTATCCATCTAGAATAGTCTTACCTGCAAATATATGGATCTTCATACCATTATACATCAAACACACTTGAGTCCCTTAACCATACTGTTGGGGCTACCGGAATTTGCTAACGAACTTTCTTCTAGGGTTGACATCAATGAAAACCAACCCAATTAATCAAAAAAAATTATTAAAAGGAAAGAGTTTCAAAAGGGCAATTGGGCATTGTTACAGGATTCCATATTTAAACATTTCAAGGGGAATATTTGCACTATATGATTAGGCCCTTATGAAGTGGACATGGTTTTTGACAATGGGATTGTCAAACTTACAACCATAGAAAATTCACAAAGCTGCCTATTGGTTAATGGCCATCGTCTTCGGTTGTATCACCAATCGCTTTCCAAAGATTTGTTTATTTCTCATGTTATTTCATACCTAGGTTTTGAAATCATTGGGGCCAAAAAACTGTTTTCCTGCACCACCAGCCACATAATTTAATTATTATTATTATTATTATTATTCAATAAATCTAACTTTGAAAACTCCCTTAGAGCATAATTAGATGGGTGCCAATTGAAAACCATCTCCTTGGTGGTTGACACTAAAAAAAATAAAAATAATATAGACAAGTTTTCTTTTCCATTATTTTTGTTAATAATGCAACATATTTTCTTGCCAATAACAGCTCCAGGTCCAGATCAACACAATTCGATGATATATGTTGCTACAACTCATTTTTTGTAACTCATTTGCTACAACTCATTATTTGTTGTAACTCATTTGTTGCAACTTTATTTGTTGCAACTCATTTGTTGTAACCCATTTGTTGCAACTCATTATCTGTTGTAACTCATTTACTACAACTCATTTGTTGTAACTTATTTGTTGCAACTCAATTGTTGTAACTCATGTGTTGCAACTTATTTGTTGTAACTCGTTTTTTTGGAACTCATTTTTTGCAACTCGTTTGTTGTAACTCATTTTGTTGCAACTCATTTGTTGTAACTCATTTATTGCAACTCGTTTGTTTCAAATCATTTTGTTGTAACTCGTTTTCCACAACTCATTTTGTTGTAACTCATTTTGATGCAATTCATTTGTCGTAACTCATCATTTGTCATAATTCATCTAATGCCATAATTCATCACTTGCAGTAACTCATTTATTATTTCTTGTCGTTGTTGTAACTCATCCCTTGCTTGTTGAAACTCAGCCCCTCATTGTGACTCATTTTCTAATACCCACATGGTTACTACTTATTGTTACTCATACTTTCAACAGTCTACAATTTTATGCCACGACTCTCTTTGTATGTTAAAATGTGGGATCAAGTGTTGAAACTCTAGTGTTATAATGTTGTGACTCTGCTTCAAATAGTTGGATGCCACTTTCTGACCATGTACTATGCTAATTCCACCTATTACGGGCATCATTATGGCTCATACTCCAACCTCCAGTTACACTCAACAACTGACACATTAGGAACACTTTATGGTAAGTACCCGACATGCACGTCCTTTCCATTTGTTTGCATACTTTTAAACTTTTGAGGTTACATTTTAATTGCCTCCATCAATCATTCCACCTTTGTCAAGGATGGATTCAACCATTAGTTGGGGGGGACACGTCATCTTACCATGTGTCGTATTTATTACCTTTTCCATTCCACCCATCACATCATGCCACCTCTCCATGATGACACAACATTCCGACTATTCGCCATTAATATCAATTATGGCATAAAACTGCCATACCGTAAACTTTCGGAATTTATCAATCTCTCCTAGCTAGGAATGCATGTCTATTCCTACAACTCGCCCTGTTGAAAATATACATATAGAAATCTAGTAAGAAACTAACTATGCACAATGGGAGTATCAATCATTCGTCATGAGCCTGAGTTACTCGATTTGCTGTGTAGCCATCCAGAAGCCTATCAAATATTTTGGGATGTAGGTTGGGTGACATTCTTTGAGAAACTGCAGGGGTTTGATAATGTCATCGCCCTTGAGTTTGCTCGGAATTTAGATGGAGCAAGTTCGACGATGCATGGATTGCATGTTGATGTTACATAAGGGACTATCACAGTGGCTATAGGGTTGCCACAATCATGAGTAATTCGGTTTAGTAAGAAAGCATTGATTCCAGCAGCTAAGGTGAACTTCCTGAGAGGAGAAGAACAGGTCAAAGAAAAGGATAAGAGAATCGAAAAAACCTCATTACCTTGTTCTTGACAAGACATTGTCTATTTCTTTCAGAGATACATTACCCGTTGTTGGCCCCCAACAACCCCCTTCGTTTTATTTAATCAAAATCTAGGGTCCCTCAAAATTTTACTTGGATTCTTCGTTTGTTTCCCTTTGACTTGATTAGATTGGTATTGGTTTGTTTTGTTTCGAGGTTGGTTTGAGTTTATATTCTTTTCTTTTGTTTGGTTTGAGTTTCATGAAATTTAAATTCCATTTCGTTTTTCTTTCTACAGAGTTTTAATGTTGATGGACGAGCTTCATAATTTGGGAGATTTTATTATGACACATCTTTTCTATGACATTTGTTCACATTTGATAAAATTTGAATGAGGGAGAGATGAACATAGAAATCTTAATTTAAACAAAAACCTTAATTTTTATCAACTTTTACTTTCGTTTAAATTATGATTATGTTTTCTTCTTTTGCTCATTAACAATCATTTTCACAAAATCATTTGGTAGGTTTAATTAATTAAATTATTTTTTAGTTTGCATCTCATTTCAAAATAAAAATAAAATAATGAAAAAAAGAATTATCTATCTTTTGTTTGATTTTGTGAAAACCCAAAATTATATTTTTCTCCTCTCCATCAACTTGAAGCTTCTAGAATTTTAAAGATCATATTTGAAAGGAAAATATAAACAATATTTGTTTAGAAGTTATAGTTAGTTTAAATTCATTTTTTATTTTATTGTTCTAGATTTTGTTTTATTCACAATTTTTAGGTTATTAATTTAGGTTTCTTTTTGTTTCACAGGTTTCTATTATCAGTTATTTGGTATGGATCTGATCATGGCTTGATTTTATTATCCAAATACGTTCAAGATAATTGATCCAAAAATAATATTGGATTGCTGCAAATAATTTTTGAGCAACAACAAATAAGATTTGGAAATGCGTTCAAGAATAGAAAGACGATTTTGCGGCACTTGTTTCAGCCAAACCATAAGGAATATGAAGAAACGGTTGAAAACCCATCTCCAAAATGGACCCATTCAGCTTACAAGAGGACATTTTCCCAAACAAATGCATGATTTGAGAGATATTTGTGTCTCTTTACGAGACAAATTTTAGGTGGTGGAAATTATTAGTGACGCCCAGACTATTCATTCATTGTATAAATATATGAGAAAGTTCATAGCCATGGGGATCCAGCAAATTGAGAGGAGGATTTTTATCCTTTCTCTTTTGTATATTATTTCTTTTGTAAACTTTTTTTTTTTTCAAATGGAGTAACGGATGGTTGGAATCTTTGGGAGAATGGACAAGTATTTTCAAAGAAGAATATGGAATTCCAGGTTGCTTAATGGATTTTATCCTGTGAGTAAAATGGTTTTATTTTCATTATAATATACTCATATTCTTTGAATAATTGATTATGCATTGATTTAAATTAGCTTTAGTCTGTTTTATCAATACATGGTTAATTGCTATCATTTATATATTAATTTTTTCAATCTTTAAGAGTCTATTATCCCAAAAGTTCTTCGTGGACCACATGATGAACGTATTTTGTTGAAACTATATGAGAAAACAGTTTACTCTTTGGATTTTGTGCTTTTGTAGATTGTGCAATGTTAATATTGTTTCTCATATAATTTTTTAATATGAAACTTTATTTGTATTGAAATAGCTTTAGACTGTTCTGCATATAATTTTTCATGTTATGTTTTCATTTATATGGTTCATTATCTTTTGGTTTAGTTTATATCTGTGACTGATCATCTATTCAAGTATTTCGAGTTTACATCTGATGCTAGATAGCTGGTAACACCATTCTTGAGAATTGGAATTTCTTTCATTTTTAGTTATTGGACATTTCAAGGTCACAAGATATATAATTATTTGTCTTTCTATCGTTATAAACTTGCTCCAGAATATGAAACACTTCCTTGAATTTCTTCAAGAAGTATTATGCTTATTTTTGTCATAGGTTTACACTTGAAATAGGTTAAGAGGAGCTCATACAAATACAGAGAGATGAATTTAGCTTAGCACTGTTGATGAGTGAGAGGTTAGTAGATGCATTGCTTTATTTTATTCAGAATTGTTTATATATGAATGAGACGATGATTGCATTAATTAGCTTTGATTGTTTCTGTGTCATTGTTTCAATTATATTTGCTTAGTATTTATTAGTTTAAAATATTTAAACATTAAAAAAAACAAAAAGATTTTTGTTCTTACGTTATCTTATTTTGAAACATTATTATGAACACTCATTTTTGCAAGATTTCAAGTAAACCCTGTAAATTGTATATAGATTGTTTATAATCATTTGTATATTCACATTTCTTTTTAATAAACATTAGTAAGTAATATATCAGTAATATATCATTTGTTAGAATCATAACATTAGATTAGTTTATTTCTTTTACTTCTTTTAGGACTTTAGTTGGCTAACAGAGCCACTAAACCCATCGGATCGGATCATACCAAACGGTTTGGGTTAATTAGACAACCCTGGTCTGGATTTGACCTTTCAGTTAACGGTGTGTCATTTACGCCCGTCAACAAATGGTGCTAGAAGGAGGGTCGAGTAAGTTTAATGATTAAATGATTTACCCCTCATCCTGTCATAATTCCAGATTTATAAATTCTTCTTTTGTGTCATCTTGAAATGCACTAGAAGGAAGGGAGGCCAGACTGACAAGCCGGCTTTTCAGGAATCTTTGTTTCAAATTTATTTAATTTCCCATGGCTCCCCAAATCATTGTGTTGGAACATGCTTTCCACTTCTCATTACCTGATATTCCCAACGAGATAGTCTCTCGTTTGTCCAAACTCACCTTTGATTGTGGGGGGGATGTATCTGCAAAAGACCATCTTAACAAGTTTTGGTGTAAATGCATCAAGCATGATATTTCTAATTTAAAGGTTTTATGTAGATTGTTCTCTTTTACTTTTAGGGGTCGGATTAAACAATGGTTTGAGTCTTTTCTAGCATATCACATTATTGATTGGTTTCAATTTGTAGAGGAATTTTTAGATGCTTTTGAAAACTATGATTACAATCAATTATGTGAATAATTTCATACTTTACTAATCAATGACAATTCATCTCTAGAAGGCTTTTCAACAAGAATCCATCATGTTCTCTGTAAATTTAATATTGATGACATGCCATTTGTATTAAATCTCCTCTATGATGCTTGTGTCCCTTTCATCCAGTCATATTCAATCACGAATGATGAATCAGTTACAAATCCTATCACTCAATTGCAAGAATAATTTTGTTCGCGGGATGAGAGGAATCCGTCCGAAATTTTTGAACAAGCGAGGAAGGTAGAACCTATTAAAAAGGTTCTTACTGACAATCGAATTGTTTTTTCGTCTCAATCATTGTATACTCATCCCTCGACCATCATGGAAGAATATTTGATGTTGGATCAAGGTGAATGTCCATATTCTCCTAACTCTTGCTCTAATCAGTACTTAAATTCAGTTATTGAAGAACACTTAGGTGATGAAAACGATCTTAAGCATTCTAACATTCCAATGAAACTGATTAGAGGTGTAGATCTGTAATTGGAAGAAGAAACCTTAAACCTTCATCCACAAATCATATCTTATCCACAGGAAATATTAGATGTTTGTCATGAAAGTTTTGAATTGTCTATCATACAGGAGACAAATTTAGATGATCATATTATGTTGAATAATTTATCACCAAAACAGAGTGAAAGTTTAAAGGAAAGTGAAGAAGAATGTCTTGAGAATACCATTGCTAAATATCATAGCTCAAGAGATTATTTTCATGTGTTCATTTCTAATTCCTTTTACTCTTTATATCCTGATCTCTTCTTAGATTCTAGTGGACATGATACTTTACCCACGGTATCTTACTATTTTTTGTCACAATCAGATCTTTTCGATATGCCAAGATTTGGTGAAATTAATTCCAAACATAACATTTATGAAGTCGTATTTGATGTTCTTTCACTTTCATCACTCACATGGAAAAAAGACATGTTGCAAGATGATTTTACATGATTTATTTTTGAAAAAGACAATGCACTCATTCTTATGGAGATCAAATATTCTACATTGCATATTTGTTCTTTGATTAGTTTGATTTTTAATGTTTATGCTTCACATTTTGAAATGATCAATCTCATCAAAGGAAGTGTTCAAACCAATAATTTAACTGATGTCATGAATCCTCTTGTGATGTGTTCCCCATTGATATATTCATTTCATCGAAGTCATAGTTTGCATGCTAATTTTTATGACAGGATCTTAGAATGGCTTGAAGATTCGTATCTAAAAGATCTTCATAATAAAGATAAAGGTGTGCTTGCTTTGTTTCTACCTAAATATCTAGGAAGTAAGCATGACATGATTTTTTTAGATCCTCCATGTGAAGAAACGGATGAACACTTGGAGAATTGTCAAGAGGATGGAGCACTTGCAAACGAGCATATTCTACATGAGTTATACTTGCATGATTTTATTTTTTTTGGAGAACGAAAATTTAATCTCTCTCCATATGATGTAGATATTCAATTAAGAGCATTTACCTCATTTGTCAGCAAACAAGCAAAGTGGAAGGCATCCCATGATATTATGAAAATAGCTTAGAAAGATAAAATGTTATGTATTAAAGGAGAACCTACCCCTGTTGTTGATATAATTAGAGCCTTCAAAAAGTTTCTCGATTCAAAAGGATGGGTTGCCACTATGAATGATGTCCAATACTTCATATTGGACCTCTACTCCACATGCATTAATATGTAGTTGAAGGAAGCTCTCGATGGCAGTCGGCTCAGATGGGAAGCCTCTAATGATGAATTGAAGAGGAGGGACCCCTATGGCTATTCAAACAAGTATATCATCATGAAATGTGGATCAAGGTGGCTTGACCTCAGATATAGATTCCCTTTGATTTGTCTCCCTATAAGGAAATATCAACATTGATACCAACTAACGTAAGATGAATATTGGTGGATAGATGTGATGATGAGCAATGGATATAGGGCTAGTCAGGAGGACACCGTCGGGGAATATAATCTCATTGAACTTCACATGTAGTATTCTGATTTGGAATCTAACTTATTAGTAGGTTGCATGAGGACATCCAGTTGCTTTAGTTGGTGGGAGATGTTGCGTTCATAAATTGACACCTTTTTGACACACTTTTATTATTACTTCACCCACTTTTCTTATACCATCCATGTTCTTTTCATAACCATTATGGTCCAAAATATTTTCTTTCTGTCCAGGTATGTGAAGTTTGTATGATGCCTCAATTCATTAACTTTTGCTTGCATTCAAAAAGGACAGTAGTTTTTTTGGGTATTTACTAACAAGGTATTGAGAATTCCTTGTAGGATAATTGATCACTATAGGTGTTGTTACTCTGAAGTGTTGTTACTCTCAATTGTCGTTACTACCAGAAGATCGACAATGTTATTTGAGGATCATTCATTTTGATGTTGATTAGATCATCGATATACGTGCCCTCATGACAATGACTTGTCATCTTGATGACGTGGCTATTTTCCAAATCACGACTATTGAATTTGTCATAAATTTGTTATGTCGGCCCAAATTATAACATAGTTCAAGGGGAAAGATATGTAATTAGTCATGCTCAGTTACGATAGGTTGTAAGGAATATTGAATATATTCCCAGTTAATATTGTATTTAATAGCTTAAGAATCAAAATATTCTCAAGGTTGTTCATAATCATTAATTTTTTTAGATTAGTTTATAGGAGGGAGCTTTAAAAAGAAAAGCATTTATGCTCCCAAACTAGTATGTTTTTGGAGATCAATCAATCCAATCAATGAAAAACAAAATTCGTACCTGTACTTCTTGAGTTGGATTAATAAAATTTTAGCAAGTTTGTGATTCAATTTTTATGTGCAATTAAGTTGTAGTTCCTATATATTTTCCAGCCCCTGCTAAGGAGGAAGGGACCTCCTCTTTAGCAGGGTCATTGTTACTGTATTATTAGGTAGATTTATATTAAGAGTGATTGTTGTAGTGTGTTTCATATATTTGTTGTTACTGTTGTTCATTATTAGATTATCAGTCTTCTTGTGTGTGTGTGCAAAGTGTTGTTACTCATGTTGTATTTGGAAGTTGTTTTAGTTTGAAAGATTATTCATGTTACAGATATTTTGTGTCATATTGAATGGGGTTAATTATGTTATAAATTTATCTAGACTTATAATGTTGTAAACAGTCCCCATTCTACAAATCATCAACTTGTTGTTAATTTATTTCATATCAGCAAGGTGTGCTTCTTTCCAGTTAGATGTATTACTTCTTTTACAAAGACTGAACCCATTTCATTTTCAGCAAAGTGTGGTCTTCTTTATTCTTAGCAAGAGTGTGGGTTGTTTCCTTTTAAGCAATGATTTCCATTTTTCAGCAAGAGTGGTTTATTTCATTTATGCAAGTGTGCTTTCTATTTCAACACGTGAGGATTGATTTGATTTATAGCAGTGTGTTTTCATTTCAATGCAAGTGATATTTGATTTCATTTCCAGCAGTGTGTTACATTAAATGCAAGAGTGATTTCATTTACAACAATGTGTTTTCATCCCAATGCAAGTGAGTTTTGATTTCATTTCTAGCAATGTGTTATATTCAATACAAGAGTGATTTTATTTACAACAATGTGTTTTGTTTCCATGAAAACGTGATTTCCTTTAAAGCAGTGTGTCTCATTTCAATATAAGTGTGATTTCCTTTATAGCAGTGTGTTCTCAATTTAATACCATTATGGAAGTAGTTTTATTTCCAGTAGTATGATTTGGTCTCAATAGGATTTCAAATGTAGGAGTGAGGTTTTCTATTTCAACCATTTAGGTATGTTGTAGATTAAGGGTACTGGTGATTTTCAATACAACAGAGTGATTTATTCAGTAAGTGTGATCTATAAGGGTGTTTTCCTTTACTAATCTATAATGTAAGTTTGACTAGTGAGATTTTTTTCTTGAGATTTCAGGATAGTGCTAGCTAGGAGTTGTTTCCTACATATATTTTGCATGATAACCTTGGAATAAGGAAATGAATCAGGGGTTGACAATTAAATGTATTGGATGTTTTAATAATGCAATTAAATACACCAAAAACATTGTTGGAGTGAGGATACTTTTGGGAGTGGATTAAGAAGTATGTATAGGAGTACGTTCACACTTGCCTTATATGTCAGCAAGATAAGACAAACACCAGAATGAGAGCATGGTTGTTGCAACCTATACCGATTCTGGAGAGACTGTGGACGAGTGTCTCGGTGGAATTCATCACATGTCTTCTGATGGTTCTAAGATACAATAGGATTTTCCTTATGGTGGATCAATTCTCCAAGTATGTTGTCTTCATTGCAATGAAGGTGCCTTGCAATGCCGAAGAAGTTGCAAAGTTTTTTTTCAATCACATAGTAAATTATTTTTGTCTTCCGCTGAACATTGTGTCGGACAGGGATGCAAGGTTCACAAGTAATTTTTAGAAAAAAAAATTCAAGCTTTTGGGGACAAATTTGTTGAAGAATTCACCCTACCATTTGCAGATAGATGGGAAGATCGAATGAATCAATGTGCTTCTGAAGGACTACTTGTAGCACTACGTGCAGGTAGATCAGATGAATTGGTCGAACTTGTTGGATGCTACCTAGTTCAGCTACAACCTATAGAAGAGTTCAATGATGGGATACAATCAATTCAAGTTGACGAATGGAAAACAACCCATAACTCCTAACTTTGTAACACAGGGTTACTATGGATGAATCCATTGGCTGTAGGTTTTGCAAAGAGTTGGCAGGATCGGTTAGAGATAGCTCGCGCACACTTGACTAACACAACAGACATAATGAAGCAATGGGTAGATCGCAACATACGTGATGCATAATTCCAAGTGGGAGAGTTAGTATTTCTCAAGCTAAGAAGATATCAATTCCCACCACCGAAAGGGATGGCTCCATATCTTGTGCGAAGATATGAAGGACCATTCAAATTTCTTGAGAAGATTGGAAATGTCACCTACAAATTGGGATTGTCATTTCATATGTCTTCCACGTTAGCCAGTTGAAGTCATGTTAGAGGGACCCAGACGATCCAAGCTGAGTTGAGCCATCCAGAGCACCATCCATGGTCATAGATAAGCCAGAGTTGGAGGTAGAGAATATTTTGGTGAATCACATCCTAGGACGGGGCAGACGTCGAGTGCATGAGTACTTCATCTAGTGGAAGGACAACCCTGATGAAGAGAATAGTTCGGAGAAGTATGAGTCCTTGTGGAAGTATGAGTACATGATTCAAGAGTTCGACAGAGGTCACGACGGATCACAAGTGAAACGAAAGTTGTTGGAACGACAACAATTTTAGTAGGGGAGGATGTAAGACCTCTTAGGACACCCACTGAGTGTGTGCACTCCTTGGGAAGATTTAACGATGGATGAAAAAAGAGAAGAAGGAGGAAATGATCGATTGGGTGAATGAAGATGGTTTGGGTGTGGGAAGGAGCACCTTGGGGTATGGTGGTGATGTGCGTGCCCAAGGGGGAACACACCCTTCTTCCCTTACAACAGATGAAAAAGACTTGTGTTGAATTTGGGAAAGGTTAGGGTAACTTGGGAGTGTTATCACCCTGTAATTTCCCAAGCTAAGGAGGAAATCATAGAGGTAACATCAAAACCACTTTGCATCTTAGGATCTAGCCCTCTTAAACTCAGAGGGGGATCTCTCTGTATGATTTAACTTTGTTTTAATAGATATTAGGCTAGCTAATGGGTTCAGAGTTTGGATTTTTGAATTGGTTTGGTGGAGAAAGGCCATTGGGCAATGGAGTCAAAAGGCTTGGGTGATCAATTTGAAAAAGTATCAAGCATGAGTGAAACAGGGCAAGCTAGATGTACTACTATGGATCTTGAAATTTTGAAAGGATTATGAAATGGAAGAGAATGTAAGGCTAGGTAGAGACTGAGGAGCAATTAAGAATTCTTCAATCTGTCCTCAGTGAAAAACATATAGATTATAAACACAGCCAGAATAGGGTGCTCTAAATAACAAATCCTATTCATCACTTTCTTCTTTACAATTAGAATCTCAGAAATACAGAAAAAGATAAACAACAGAAAAATCCAAAAAATAGGAGAAAACTTCACCATTTCAGACACCACATGAATCCTGAACAGCTGGTCTTGTATTACTTTGCAAACAATCACTTGAAACTCAGTGAGAACATTTACATGATGGGACTTTCTCCTATTACAAATGCTCCCCCCACCCCCCCCCCTCTTTTCATTCTCAATAATAGAGTTTATAGAAAAAACAATCATAGAAACAGTTGCTAACAATCTGAAACTAAAATGGAAATGATTTTGGATAGGTTGCAAGAAATCTGGAACTGCAAGTATTGAGCCCTTCAAATCTAGAAATGCATTGTCATCTGTTGCCAAGTGTTCTAACAATTGTTCCTCTTTTCTTCATTTCTAATCAACATGTTCCTTGAAATCATGAGGAAAACTCATTTACATCGATCCTCATTTCAAATCCGGAGTTTTGTTTCACTGCCAAAATCTAGGACCAATTCCTTGAAACCCTTGGTTTGTTTTAGATATGCCAATATTCTCTCCTTTTGCTAGTTCATCATTGACTTGGAACCTGGAGGATTTCGAGACAATAATATCTTGATGCAATATGCTAGAGAATCTGATCTTTATTACCAAATCTGGAGATGTGATTTGCTATAGAGCCAACTATAACAGTTGATATGCCAGAAACTTGGTCAAAGGTGATGATCTGCGCCTAGAAATGTTGGATAATTGGTTGATATGAGGATCTAGATATTACCTTTGTGTTTTAAAATAATCCCTAACCTTATCCTTTCGTGAAATGAGTGCCAGACTTCACCTGAAAATACTATGTTTTTAATACTCTGCCACTAAATAAAAACTAAATACAATCTTCATTCAATCCCTGGAAATCTTCTTGGAATTCATTTCAAGACCGAATTGCGTATCTTTAGTTGCCTTTGATGTTTTTTAAATGCTCGAATTGATACCCTGAGTTGATCGTTTGTTGCCTAAGTATCTAGAAATTGCTGGAAGTAAGAAACCATATTTAATGTCATTGAGCAGTAGTTTTGACTGTCAAGCTTCTCACTATGAACCTTTATTTCTCATGCCTTAGATTGTGCTGTAGCAGTCCTGAATGATTGGTTTCAATCTCCATGCCATCCAATTGGCATAGCTTTCATCATGGACTTTGTGGAAATTTGATGACAGCCTGAGCGTTGCTTGTGCAAATTTTACCCCCAACACCGAGTATTTGGAGTAAGAATATATCTATCAACTGCTTGACTGAATATGTCGAGCAACCTCGCGACAAACCCCATCATCACCTCCTCGAATAAACAAAGAACTCACACTCTTGTTTTTCTGAATTTAGGAGAGAATTAGCAAAGTCAGGGGCAAAGGCTTCCTATTGTTTGTAATTGCAACCATAGTAAAAACTATCCAAGTTGAATTGCAGTTCCATATGTGATGATGACCAGAGATATAAGCAAACAACATATCATATTATCTTTGAAAAGGTGGAATAATAATCCTTTCATCTATATGAGTATGCTACTATGTTTACAACAAAATATCTTCGGGTTCAAGCTTGCTATCGACCATTTAGATTACAAATCTGAAAACCAGAATTGTCAGAAGCAATTAACAATCTTTTCTTCACAAGTACTGGTATAAATCTGTTGTGTTCACTCTAGAAGCTATTTCATATATAGTGGATTGTATGCCCCAACTTATTAGCATTAGAAGAGGTATAAGATGACAGTGATTTTTTTTTAAGCATCACGGAATCCTTGCTCAATTTCTGAATAAAAGAACCTGATACGTGCTCTTGACAATATCTTCATGCACAAAACGTCCAAAGTATTTAATCCCAATTTATAAAACAAAACTTTTTTTTCTTTTTCTGTCAAGTCCGCAATTTGTTCCCATAATAGTGGGATGGATCCCCTTACTTGCACATAAGATGCTAGATATCCATTTGCCTCCAAGATTTGTTCAGTTTCCACAAAGTTAGCAACATTTCCATCTAAATCAGCTCCTCTGCACCACATACGAGTCCCTGTTCAGTGCATGCATCTCCATGCTATCAAAGTCACATTCAAAGTTGTTTTTCCAAAAACTTTCTGAAAGGTCTGAAAGCTTTCTTGAATCACAGGGAGTATATATGGATCGAGCTTGCTTTGAATAAACTCCTCTATCATGTGTTTGTTCTAGAGATATTTGGTGTCTGCCACCTCAGCATTCCTCCTGTCACCACGTTGATCATTTGAACACATCTTTTGATACCTGCATATTACTTTGGCACCTGGCAGAAGAGCGTTAACAACCTGCATTTATTATTGTATATTTTTTTTTACCTTTATGGGACTTATCCCACATGGAGAAGGAAACCCTATCATTTACTCTTTATATACACAAACCTTTTAATGTGTGGTTCATGTAGTGAGAGCCCAAGGTTACCCACTTATGCTTCAGTGTTGGCTTGTATGATGTTGCTAACCATTGGTTGTGTTGATATGTAGATGCTCGATAGCTTGTGGATATGGAGATTCGCCCCCGACCAATATTTATCTTTTCGGTTAAAATTTTAATATAACCTTGTATCCTGTAACAAGCCCGAGAGCTATTTTGGCTCTAAAAATAGACCGAAATCTGAATATAAAACCAAACTTTGGCTACCCAAAAACAAATTAAAAAATGCAGAATTTTCTCCCAAGCAAAACCTAAAACCAAACTTTCGCTACCCAAAACCAGATTCAAAAATGCAGAATTTTTTCCCAAGCAAAACTTGAGAGACTAGTGATGAAGATAATTTGTTTTACGACATCCCGAGGAGAGGTGCTGAAAGTCATTTCTCAACTTTGCATTTTCACTATGCACCACGAGCAATCTGCTTTAGGGTATTTTTGAAAATATTTTTGCAAGAACAATATTCTTTTCACCTCCCAATTCATCATATAGATATCAATCAGTATCCTGATTACCCTATAAATTATAGGGTCCTAATAGGGAGCACGCCCAAGGAGTGGACCCATCTTCCCTTAGTAGCATGGGTGTGCAAGAGAGGTTGAACAAATCCATTGGCACACCCACGAAGATTTGTGACTATCAACATAAAGGGGAGCATGAGATAAGGGGTGTGCACCCAAGGATGGGGTGCACTGGTCCAAGAAATGAATGGTTGATGGGCACATGGACTTAGATGGGCACCTTGGGTCCACATATGGGTGCGATGATTGCTTGAGTGTGGCGATTTGCGAAGAGGTGCAATGCACTGAAGAGACGCGGCATTTCGAACAAGTGACTCTTGGAGTCCATATAAAGGAAAGGCCACACAAAAAAACGAAGGCAATAAAAAAAAAGTGTGAGTAAGAGATGGAGCTCTAAGGCTGGGTTCACTAAAGGGGTGCACCTCAGGCTAAGGCAAGGAGGAAAAACAGTAGGAGAGTCTTGGTGGGACAAAATCGTAGGTCTGGATAGTTCTGAAATGTAAGGCATGGTCATGAGGCTCTACCCATTTTTGTAACTGGGACAATAGCGCCCTCTTGTAAATATTTCTCTTTGTATAAATAAATGAATTTGGGTATTAGGCATGGTTCATGTCGGCCGCACTTTATATATGTCTCTTATGTTCTGCATTTTTTTTGTTGTATGTCGAATTGACTAAATTTTAAACTAAGTTAACAATTGTATAAGTATACAAATGAGTTACATAGAGTAAGGATGTGACTCGCCCGTAGCCTATAATGAAATATGGGTATGCTCTAGGTGAAGAGACATAGTCTGGGTGAAGTATCCTTGGTTGAGTCAAGTTGCCAAGGGAGAACCACCACGGTGTTGCACGCCAACAAGACACCAAGGTTGGACTTGGGCATGACTTTTGGGGGCGTGACAATTTCTATATTAAAGAAAAATATTTATTTCATCAATTATGGTTTCTACATTAAAAAAAATTGTTTATTTTGTAAATTATTCCTAAAAAAAGTTGTCCATTTCATAGAAATAAGCTTGCAGTGGAAAATTTTAATGTACCAACCACAGAAGAGAGGAGTCTCTAAGATTTCCTTTGAGCTTTGAATATTTGTGATTTCAAGTTCTTAGTGAGAAGATCCCCTTCAGATATGTTTTGATGAGTTTGAATATTTGTGATTTCAAGTTCTTAGTGAGAAGATCCCCTTCAAATATGTTTTGATGAGTTTGAATATTTATTATTTAAAATGTTTTCATGTGACTTCTATGCATCATTCAGGTATAAAAATCGAAGGATCTGTGAATTAATGTTGTGAATGTTAGCATATTCTAATATTTTTTGTTATCTGTAATATTAGCACAGTGTAAAATATTCTCTTTGTATAATTAGGTTGGATGTATTCCTAACAAATGGATTTTATTTTTTTCTTTGGAAGTTAACTGGACGGATATCAGATTTTCCCTAAAATAGCTTAGGAATATTTATTTACAACGAGTATATTTTAGAGTAGTAGTATTTATTTGCTTTGTATATAATAAGACTTTTGAATAAATTCAGATTTTTTCTTATGTTGTTGGCTTAATCCAAAGTTAAAATGGATTTTGTCTGTGTGTGTTGACGGGCGAAATCGACCATCCGTCAACTGAGAGAGTGGAACCGGTCCGGGGTAGTCTAATAACCCAAGCCGTTTGGAATGAACCACCCTGACGGGTTTAGCGGCTCCGTTAGCCGATCTAAGGTCCTAAGAAAACAAAAGAAAACTAATCTAAACTAAACTAATCTAACTAAAACTAAATAAAACAAACTAAACTAACTAACAATAAATAAAACAAACTAATACACTAATCTAATTAAAACTAACTACTAAACAAACTAACTAATCTAATATCTCTATATATATAAACTACTAACTAATACTATACTAACTACGATCTGAAATATAACGTATTTACAAAATGTACAATGTTTATGATTTACAGATTTAAGCAAAACCTGAAAAAATTCATTTGCAATCTACCCTAAGACAGAGAAAGGTATTTTTTGTTGATTTTATAATTTTATAAACAAGAAATAAAACAGAAAACTAACTAAACTAAACACTAATATACTAATTCTACCTATAAATCTAACTACACTTATATCTAAACTAAACTACTAATAAATACACTAAACAAACAAATGACAAATTGACCTGGAAACGCTCCAGATTTGTCCTGTGTATGATGATCTTCGAAGTTGATCGGAGGAAGGAAACTCGCACCGGATAATCCAGAAGCTTTTCGTAAACGATAGCTACAATGCTCTTTGCGTTTGTTTACATAAAAAACAAGACATAAAAAATCATAACAATTATATGATTTATAAATCTCTGCAATTAGGTAAACCTGTTATGCAAAAACTTATACTTAATAATTCAATTGATGAAGAAGAGAAATATGTCATTCACAAACTGAATCAAGTAATTGCTATTTTTTTTAAATACTGGAAGAAATTAGATATGGATGAAACATTAATTAAATCATATCATTTGCAAAAGACCGAGATAGCTAAAGTAGTCATTAACCAAATGCAAATTGATAAACATAAACGTGAAACAAAAGATTGATATTATGAAAAGCTAAAGTTGTAGCAGAACATCAATTTCTATCTCAGTTTGTATTAAAATTCCATATCCTTGTTCTCCCATGAATGAGGATGATCCTATTACAAAAATAATAAGTATTTATAAGTTTTTCCACAGGGTAAAACCTCCCTGTGGAAGTTATCAAACTGTTTACATAATCTGGGAAGATATTCCCAAGTTCACCTAACTAGGAAACTAAAATGAAACTAAAGCATCTAAATATCCTCTAGAATGTCCATCAAATCCCATGCAATTTGAATTCACCTGAAAAGGATCCAAAATAGACAAGTTAGAAGATTCTTTTATTAATAAATGATAGAAAATTAAATTCTGTAGACTAGCTACAGAATCCTCTGATTCTGTAGCTAGTCTAAATAAGATACAGAATCAGCATCAGAATCGATTCAAAATCTTTTAAAAGAATTAAATCCAATTATCTTCCAATAACCATTTAAAAACGAATCATTGAGATTGGAATGGTTATATCATTCAAAATTAAACAGGATCAAAAAATGATTCAACCGAATACAGAGATAGGAATACTCTGTTCTTTTGTTACCACAAATCGGGTCCATAGAGTCATAATCGGACGGTCATAAGATTGTTTCATATCCAATTGAAACCGATAATCAAACATATCGTATGCGATTTTTAAACAAGAGATACGATCCAATCCAACAAAATCATTTTCCAATCATTATAGCTGTAACGATATAGAAAAAAGATTCATACCATAAACCAATTAAATCAACACTGGTGCGTAACGAAATCATGATGAAATCACTCAGCTGGCAACAGGGTTCACAAGAATTATATGATCATTGGTTTTTAGTAAACTAGGTAGACAATATCAATTTTGTTTAAAATGTATTATTACCAGATTCGATAGAGACAACAAATATTGACCAATTCATTTGCAAGTTAAAAACAGACAGAGCAACACTTCACGATGTGAATCTAACTCATGAGAGTAATCGAATCAACTGAATTCAATTTAAGCGAATCAAACAAAAAGGAGTCTTAACATAATCATCGTGAATCGAAACTGTCCCAAGATTTGGGTATGAATATTACTAGCATCGGCTTACATGAGCAAATCGTTTTTGTAAAAACAGAGTCTTTATTTCCCAAATTAAAACCGAGCAGAGAAATATTCATGATTTTTGAAAATCACATGATAGAGTATATCGTAACTAACAAACTCTTTGAAATAGCTACCAATCAGAGCATATGGACCATAACGAGATCAAATCCAACACGATCGTATTCTAATTCGAGCATAAAAACTTGTCGTGCAGAGTAGATACAAAACAAATTGTAAATGAAAACACACCATTACTTTCGTTACTTCACTCAGACAAACTTAGCAAATGAAATCCAAACGAATAACCATTAAATCCAATAAAGATCTATGAGCAAATCATATATGAAATCGAAATTGCTACTATCTTTATCAAAACGAAACCATGTACGGGATGATCAACGAATGACAGAGGCATTTGGATGAGTGACTAAGCTATTTAAAAACTGAATTCGAATCATTACATCAGACTAGATTATTTACAATACAAAAACGTTGTCAAAACCATACCTGTATAGTGACGAAGCTGCTTGATTATGACAATTTGGAATTTACAAAGGCCATGGCTGATTCTACATTTTTGAACAGGATAGAAACGATTGTCTTTTGCTTTTTATCTGTTGTTTGTAGCTTGGCTTTTTGACTGGTTAGCACTACAATCTGGTCTTCCAGTGATTGGATCTTTGACTGGAGTATAGGAACATCAATATAATATCATTCTAACCATGAATTGCATTGGTCACAGGGTGACTGTGTGGATTTCGAGGGTTTAGCCAAATGACTGAGGGTTTCATGAGGCAATTTAATACCTGGGTAGTTAGGGTCATCCTTTAGGCAGGGGGGAAGGTTTGACACAAAATCATAAGGGGGATCAGCACATAAACCTTGCGAGTAGGGGTATTTGTTGGCCAGAAAACGCTCAATGTCAGAATAAGAATCCTCACTCAGAATGACAGGGTTAGACTCGGCAGAGGGTTTTGGTTTGTTTCCGGCCATTCTCAAAATGAGCCAGGCATTCATTTTCCCTTTGGCATTGGCAGTCAGGTTTTCCTTGGGCTTTTTGCTCATAGGATTTTTAATGGCATCTGCACTCTTAGTTATAGTGTTGGGTAAGTCACCACCAGGGTCGGCCGAGGGTTTAGGTAGTAGGAGATGTAAGGGTACAGGCGGTTCAGCCTTAGTTTCAATTACCACAGGTTTATCAACCTGTACAGGGTCGGTGTCCTCAAAGCCATTATGGGCGATGAAATCCCTCCAACTATCACCCTGCAAACTCAAATGATAAACAACGATGAGCTTAATAAGCCCATGGTGGAATAGGCTGTTGTCAACCTGCTGCCTTTTATATCTTTTCGACATCTTATACAAGCTCCGATGAAAATAGAAAGGCACGTTTAGAGGATACCCTATTAAAATCATCAGTAGACGCAGGTGGTATAGGAACACAAGTCCATATTGACCTTCATAAGTCATGAACTGTTTAAGTATCATTAACAAGTCGTGCCATCGTGGTTTGAGCATAGATATGGGCATACCTCTGTCATAAGAGGTGACTTTGCACGATTGAAACAACAATGTCCATGGCACTTCCTCGACCTGGAAATTCTTAAACCAACATTGTCACAAGGTAGATAACCCCATAGCCGAGCTGATAAACTGTTCATCGATCTCTAACTATATATCGCCCACCTTTGCTTTCCAACCATCGAAATTCATGGAAAACTGTCATGCTACACAAAGGGTAAAACCCTCAAAACGTTTCACGAAGGTAAGCCATCCACTGTCCTCCAAATCTCGGCAGGCATTGTCAAACATTAACAGGGCTTGATTGCCATTGGGCTCGACTTGCACGACTGGTGCCATGGAGCTGAACACATGGTAAGGGAAGGGTTTGGATTCACCAACACACACAGGAGCGGAGCTACCCCAGCTGAGCAAAAGGGATAGGCATAAATGCAAGCATGCAAAGGTGGTGGAGTTATTCACCGCCATGCAAAACAATTAGGGTCAAAGTACAACCGCCAATTTACATAGTAATTCAACCATTATAGCATAGTGAACAGTCATATCACTTGGCCGACTAATGAACAATGTTAAGTGCATGCGCAATCAACATTATACCAAGGTTTTATTAATCCACCCAACAGTCAAATTGAAATCCATACCAAACTCAACTATGTGCCAATGTATCAACCGATATCAATAGTTTAATCAACGTGCCAAATGGTATTCATATAGTCGACAACCCAAAAGTTATGAAAAGATTAACATTACGATTATATCATATATATATAAAAAAAATTAATCATAACCCCTATGCATTTTCATAGAATCAGTGATCAGACAAGTCATATAAAGTGCAAATCCAAATGCCTTACAAACTCAATAAAACCAAGTTACAATCAATCGAAGTATGAGTATCGATCAAAGGATTTTGTCAGTTGTATAATGATCAATAAAAGATGAGTGCAATAGGCATGATGACAAAAGAGATATTTTCAGTTCAGATAATGATCGAAATATGACTTCGAAAGGAGAAGTTTTCACGCTTACAGTCGTGAAAACTTAACGAAGACAAATGTGCAAATGTCACAAGAAATGAAAATGTCATTTATTGAAAATTGCGACAAAAAAAATGATGTTTGTAAAACATTAGTGTAGGCAGCTTAATAGACTGGTAGAAGCAGTTATCTCTGTCAAAGAAACAAGTTCAGATTAGGACATCAAAGAAAATTTCAACTCAAAAATAACAACCAGAAAATCGTATAAACATCATTATTAACCATATTTTCCAATAGTGTTTCAAAAGAGGGAAGCTGATAACAAACTTAAGACCAGCAAGTCACGATATTAATGATAAAATATCCAATACTATTGGCATATCCACTGCTACCAACAGGCGCCCATAGCCTCGACAGGGTTTCCATTTAACCCACTCTGACATCTGTATCCTGCCAAGAAGTTATGGATCGAAATAAAGGACATTAAAGAGGTTTCTTTTTTGCAGATTTTCGTATACCTGACATTGCTTCACTGCCAGCAGGCCTGTTCAGTACCCCGGCAAAGTTGTCTTGGCGCCATGCTTGCATTTACCCGCTTCCAGTAGACCTGTTCAGTATCTCGGGGGGTTTACAAGCACTTCCCACAACTCTTATTAATAATTTATTTATTTTTCATAGGTATATAGCTGAGCGGGGTGACGCTGAAAATCTTGATATTTTAACATATTTTTTTAGACCTCATCAGAATTTTTTAGAACTGTCCTTTATTTAGCTCCATAGATGTTTTATTTACAAAAACAACTTCCTAAGATAGGGAGACATCTTCTGAGTCATTCCTTTACGGAAAAGGGACAGTGTAAAAAGATAATAGATGATCATGACAAACTTTGCTCAAAGATTGAAAACAGTAAACTTATTTCAAACAACAAAATTTTCCAACACAGATATCAATTTTGGCAATATATCATTGATGTTTGTACAAATTTTCAGAAGTTATTTCAGCGAAGAAATCTTTGTTTGAACGGCCCAGTGTACAGGTATGTGTATTTCAAAAAACAGAAACTGATAAATCAAAATCAAAAACAGAAAGCAAACGAAAAAGCAAACAAAAGAAAAAATATATACATAATATACAAGGGTAGTTATCAAGCAAAGTATCTTTTTAGGGCTTGGCCATTCACCGGATAGGTGTCAAGCTACCCTTCGAGATTCTGCAATCGAAAAGAACTAGGACTGAACTTTTCAGCAATTAGAAATGGTCCAAGCCATAAGTTTTGAAATTTAGTGTGCTCACCCTTTCCTTCGTGTGGTTTGTCCCACTTCAAGACGAGATTGCCTACTTCAAAATTCCTATCAGAAGCATAATTAGAATCAAACCAGCTTTTAACCAATTGTTGATGTTGATCTAACTTATGCTTAGCTTGGGCTCTTACTTCTTCCAACTTCATCAAAGCGTTAATTTGGATTTCTAAAGGGGGACAATCTTCTTCTTGGACTTTTTGTGACAACTGAAGCGAAGGAAGAAGAATGTGAGGTGGCAGAATTGCTTCTCTGCCATAAATGAGAAAAAAGGGGGAGTTACTTATAGAAGATTTTGTTGTTACCCTATCAGCCCATAGTGCGTTCAGCAGTGCATTGTGCCAATTCTTGTGATTTTCAGCCATTGTTCTCTTGATAATTTTAATCAAGTTATTGTTTGTTGATTCTGCTAATCCGTTGCCCTGGGGGTAGTAACTAGCAGAATACTTCATCTTTATTCCTTTCTCTAAAGAAAACTCGCTCATCTCAAGAGAAGAAAAGTATGAAGCGTTGTCAAAGACTAGACAGTCAGGGATACCGAAACGAGTGATAATATTCGAGTTCAGAAAAGCGATCACCTGACTAGTGTTAATAGTTCTTAGCACAGCAGCTTCAGACCATCGAGTAAAGTAATCTGTGGCTGTCAAAATATACTTGTGTTGTTGTGAGGATGGAGGGTTGATTGGACCTATGATATCAAGGCCCCATTGCTGGAAAGGAGAATCTACTAAGACGAGCTGCAAGGGAAAGGCTGGTTTTTGTAACCGCCCTGATGCTTTCTGACAGATGATACATTTACGACACAAAGCATGGGCGTCCCTAAAAAGTGTGGTCCAGTAGTAACCAGCTCTTAAAACCTTATGAGCAGTGGTGTCACCACCGAAGTGGCCACCATCTTCTCCTGCATGCAACTCTAGCAAGACTTTTTCTGCTTCATCTTTCTCGAGACAGCGCATCAGTACACCGTCAAAATTCTGACGAAACAGTACACCGCTAACCAAATGAAAGGAGGCAGACTTTAGTCTTAACGCTCTTCTCTTGGTGGGTTCAAGGTGATGGGGTGCTGACCCATGTTCAAGGCAGAATCTAATATCTCCATACCAGGGACTAACGAGGTTTTGTGCGCAAAAAATCAAACTTTGATCAGTTTGTCCTAGGTTTGATGTATCACTATCTTCTTGCTATCCTGTTTCCGAATCAACAACCAACTTACACAACCCTTGGCCTCTCACAATCTGAGCTGGGGTGATTTCTAAGTCATACTCCTGCAAGGAGGTGACCCAGTTAGCTCTCTTCTCTCCTAACTCCTTCTGCACTAACAAGTTCCTTACAGCAGGGTAGGGGACAATGAATTTCATCCTTGACTTCAAAAGATAGGACTGGAAATGATTAACTACTTTGAAAACAGCGTAGGCTTGCCGATCAACCGTTGGGTAGTTAAGTTCAGCACCTTTGAAGGCAGAGCTCATAAAGGCGATGGGTACTTCATTGTTCTCAGTATTCTTCTGAGTTAGGACGGCGGCATAAGAATGGTCAGAGGAAAAAGTATAGAGTGTAAAATCTTGAGAGAAGTCAGGGCTCATGAGAGATGGAGCGTCTATTATGGCCTTCTTTATGGCATTAAAAATTTGATTTTCTGTGGGTCCCCAGTGATATTGGGTGTCTTTCTTAATCGGGGTCTGTAGAGGTCTGACCATTTCGGAGAAACTGGGGACAAATCTTCTCACGAAGTTAATCTGGCCTAAGAAAGACTGCATGGATTTTTTGGATGTAGGAGGGGGAAGTTTAGTGATGACTTGAGTCCTTTCGGAGTCAATAATCATCCAATCACTAGACACAATGAATCCTAGGAGTTTACCCTGTTCTAATGCAAAGATGGACTTTTTGGGGTTCAAGGAGATGTCGTATTTACGACATCATAGCAGAACGGCTCGTAAGGGAGCTAGATGATTGTCTTTGTTTTTAGAATAAACGGTCACATCATCTAAGTAAACTATGACAGAGTGATTGATTAAGCCTCGAAAAGAAATTTCCATTGCTCTCTGAAAGGTAGCACCAACATTAATCAATCCAAAGGGCATTTTACAATAAGCATAAGTTCCCCACGAGGTACGGAAGGTAGTTTTGAGTTGGTCCGGTGGAGACATTAGGACTTGGTTGTATCCAAAGAAACCATCTAACAAGGATAGCATCTCGGAACCAGATACTTGTTGAAGGATCTGTTCCATGGGTGGGACTGGATAGTTGTCTTTGTCAGACGCTCTATTGAGGTTTCTAAAATCAACGCAAAGTCCAATTTCCCCGTTTTTCTTCCGAACTGGGACAAGGTTGGATACCCATTGAGTGTGCGTAACAGGAAAAATTATTTTAGCACTTAGGAGCTTATTCAATTCTTTTTGAATGGTCGGTTCTAGTTTTGGGTGCATCTTCCTCAGTTTTTGTTGGAAAGGTAAGGTTTGGGGCTTCATCGGGATGACATGTTGCATGATATTAGGATCGAAGGTTTTGAGATCATCATTCGTCCATGCAAAGACATCCTTAAATTCTTTAAATAATTTAACAAATGCAGCTTTTTCTTGTCTAGAACATCCCAAGCCTAGATTAGTGCACTGAGGATTTTCACTAGTTCCTAAGTTCACTTTTTCATAAGACAACGAGGAACTATTGGTTTTACAATTGACCATCTTTTTAAATTTATCTTCAAAATCATAAAACTTCTCTAATCTAACTATGGATTTGGGTATGTAATTTACCATGTCTGATAGTGCTTCAGGAGATTTCAGATCAGGTATTACCGTAAAATCGTGCAAATTGTCATCGTGCGTGCATTCATCTATCATCGCGCCTTGAAAGGTTTCTTCCATGTGCAGAAAGTTAATGATCTGCTGATCATTGTCAAATACTCTCCAGCTCGTGATGTTGTCAAGAACAGATGGTCGAAACAATAGCTCGACGGAGAATGCATCTGGGGACAAGCCTTCTGCAGGAAGAAGTTTAGAGGCTACATTAGCTAATAGATCTGCTTCAGCATTATTTAGTCTAGGAATGGAATTTATATTGAAAGAAAAAAATTTATTCATTAAACTCCATACCTCATACTGGTAACTTTTGAGATGCGGGGAAAGACAGTGCATAGAATCTCTTACCTGTCTAACCACTATTTTAGAGTTGCCAAATACAACCAGGTTTTGAATGTTCATATCTAGAGCTTTTCTGAGACCTTGCAGTAAAGCCTCATATTCTGCAGTATTGTTAGTACATTCAAATTCTAGTCTACAAGCTATTAATGTCTTGTTACCTACCGGATCGATAATGATGCAGCCTACTCCAGCTCCTTCTTTATACTTATAACCGTCGAATATAGAGACCAAATTTGGTTTCCATCGGGCACATAGGACTGTTGCATAGAAGTTGTTGGTTGCATATATGCTATGATCTCGGAATGTTGTTCCGGATTGATGATAGGTGAAGCCTCGGCCATGAAATTGCCGAAGAAGGTGTCCATCCCTTGGACTTCAGGTGAATCAGCAGAAGGTGTATATGGTTCGTTAGGATCGTTCAAATCTGTGACCGTGAACTTAAGGTAGCGCTCATGATTCACTCTGATCTTGTTAGGCTTACCATTCTCTAGAAGCCATAAGTGAGACCAGTCTGTTGCGAAGTAACCATGTAGTTGCTCCGACCAGTCCCTGCTTAAAAACAAACCATACGCTTCTGGAATATCCACAACGATTATATCAATAACCTGATGAACCTTAGGGTTAAATGATAATCTAATCAATACATTTTTTAGTTCGCCTATAACTTTAACATTGGTCCGATCAAGTTGTATGATTTTTAAAGTAGATGGTTCCACTTCAGCGTTAATATTTTGGCAGACAGACCAAGGCATCACATTGGATGACGCTCCTGATTCCACCATACAATTATGCACATTTCCTTTAAAAATCGCGAAAGTTAAAAGAAATGGAGGTACATTTTTGCGAGTACTAGGATTAGTAGCTTGTGGTTTCTTACTCGCAATTTCTAAGGCTACTTTATCTACATTATTTACATTATTTACATTATTTACAGGGACTACAGGAAGGCTTCCTTTATCTTGATTATCAGGATTATTTTTAGTGGAAGTCTTCTGAGGGACTTTTCTTTGCACAACCTTGTTACCATTGGAATTTCCATTTTTTCCGTTCTCTGAAATATTTTGCAACATTTTTTGTAACAAAAATGGAAACAATTCATAAATAGAAATGTTACCCCTTAACTTTTTAAGATCTTCAACAACATCATAATCTAATTTGGCGCTGACATTACTCTGTTTAGTTTCTGCTGATTTAGATGGCTTTGGAGGCGAAGTTTTGGCGTTCTCGGTAGAAGGCTTGTTTGCTATCTTACTCCTAGTATTATAAGGGTGAACAGTCTCGAAGTTAGCTTGAAATATGCTGTCCGAGAAGTGTCCAAAGATGTTTGGAGAAGACTCTTCTTCTTGAACTATTTCATGTTCAACTACCTCCTGAGGGATCTCAGAGGGTATCAAGTTATCTTGGGCCTCTAGAATTGTTTGAAGGACACATTGCAAACTTTCTAGATTTAAGCCTTCGGGGTTTGGATTAGGTCGATTGGTAGGAAAAGACTTTCGGAAAGGGGGTTTGTAGGTTCCTTTACTCGAGGAAGCTTCTTCAGTCGACCTTTTTAAGTCTATAACTTGATTCGACAGTTTTTGAACAACTTTAGTTAAATTTTCCAAATCAGAGTTTTGAGGTTGTGTTTTACTTTGAGTAGGTATGGGGAGAATTTCAATCTTCTTTTTGGAAGAAGAACTAGTTTCAGTTTCGTTGCTAGAAGAGTCCTTAAGACTAAGTATGTCTTTTTCAATTTGACTGGTCTCTTCGAAGGCTTCTAACAATGTGGCTTTTTTAGATCGTTTAACCCAAACAGCTATGCTTTGATGCAAAGCTTTAGTGTAGTAAGCTATTATAACACTCTCAGCAGGCATGGAATCTACAGGGATTCAATTTTTAAGTGTTAAGAATCTTTGATTAAAATCTTTAACTTTTTCTTTGGGTTCATTTTTAAGCTAGAAAGGTCCATGAATAAGACTTCCGGAGGCTTACCGTCTCCGAACTTTTCCAAAAAGCATGACTCAAACTTTTCCCAAGACACAATGGTATGGGGTTGTTGGGAGAAGTACCAAGTGGATGAATTACCCTCGAAAGTATAAGGGAACAACCTACAGACAACATATTCATGTTCAACATTACGGAGTCTGATGGCTAACATAAATTTTTTAATATGATCTTCAACTATCTATTTCGAATCAGGATCAAACTTGGGAAGCCATTTCTTCGGGTGTTTAGGTAAAGGGTGTTGGGCTCCAGGTATAGCTACAACATCCTGATCAAGCCAGGGTCTTGCAGGGTTGTTCTAATTTTCCATTGGGGTAGTGGGTGTGGAAGGCTGAGAAGGTGAATTGCCTTCGTCTGACGAGGAATCTCCTCTAGAAGAAGAAGGAGATGAGGGAGGTGGTGAAGGAGGTATCCCAGATCCTCCTGCAGCAGGATTTAAGTTAGGATCTGTAAGATTCATAGTGAGGTTAGTGTCACCTAATTGTTCTCTAATATCAGAGAAGTCCAAAGGTTGACCCCATGGACGGTTTGGTTGCCTAAGACGAGCTAAGGCACTATGTGTTTTAATAAGAGATTGACGGACAATCTCTTGTAGGTCACCACCTATAAGATTAGGGGTTGCTGGTTCAACTGTGATCTGTGGATCATTGGTTGAAGTAGTTGTTGTTTGAAGGGGAATATTATCGTGTGAACGGCTTCTAGTCACTATAGGTGAGCGATTAGGGGGTGGAGGAGTCTTGCAACCGCCTCGTGCCATTAATTAAGTTCAGGCCCTCCTTCTAGTGCCATTTGTTGTGTTGGCAGCTAATTCAACTTTTTCTATTGTCCTATAAGCTGCCTACACCTATGTCTTGCGGACATCAAGTTTTTTGTCGCAATTTTCAAATAGACGATATTTTTATTTCTTACGACACTTGCAAATTTGTTTCCATTAAGTTTTCACGATTGTAAGCGTGAAAACTTATCTTTTCATGGTCACATTTCGATTACTGTTTGAATTGTCGTTATCTTTTTATCGATAGTCTCTATGGCACTTACCTTTGGTTTATCATCATGTGGCTGAAAGGACTTTTAAACTATGCTCATTGGACATTTTTATATTGATTGCATAACTTGATTTTATTAAGTTTGTGAGGCAGTGAACATATAGATTTGTTCTTACTATGACTTGCCTAATCTTTATGAATTGCATAGGGGTCATATTTTTTTTGTTTTTATATATATGATGCAACCCTTATTGTTATTCTTTTATAACTCTTGGCTTGTCAATTTTATGAGTATCGATTGGCACAATGGTTTAAAAACTTTTGATTTATACAATGGCATGTGGTTAACTTTTGGGTTGGTTTCACGTTGAATGTCAATAGTTTGAAAAACTATAGTTGATTTGGTGCGTTGGCATATCACCCACCATTTGATTGATCAAACGATATGGTTTATGAGCTATGCTATGATTGATTGAACAGAGGTTGAACTTGGCAGTTGTACTTTACCATAACTATTGTGCATGGCGGTGAATAACTCCACCACCCTCGCATGCATACATTAATGCTCTCCCCTTTGGTCATTCATTGTTTTTAGACCGAATGACTCTGCTCCTGTGTGTTAGTGAATTCAAACCAAACCCTTACCATGTGCTCACACCATGGCCCCAGTCATCCGAGCTGAACCCAATCGGAGCCAGGCCCGGTTGATGTTCAACAGTGCCTGCAGTGACCTCGAGGAAAATGGGTGGCTTCCATTTATACAAAAATTCGAAGGTTTTAACCTCTGCATAGCTCGACAATTTGCTTTGACCTTTGATGGTCATCGAGCCAAGGTCGACGATGTTCAATTGGAAATTGACAAGCGGTTTATCAGTCTTGCTACGGGTTTACTTGCCACTGGACAACGATGGTCCAAGAATTGCAAAGTAGAGGAGGTCCCATGGACGTTGCTCTTCCAGTCATGAAAAATCACCTCCTGTGATAAAGGTTTTCCAGTAACTATGCACAAACAGCGTTGGCATGATTTATTGATGATAATCAAACAGTTTATCACCTGCGAAGGTCAGTTCGGGTTTGTTTTCTTACACCACCTTCGTTTGCTTATGATCTTTATGGGTTATCAGCTTAATATGCCTTATTATTTGCATAGAAGCCTGTTTAAAATTTCTAAGAAGTACAAAAGAAATCAGGCTGATAATAGCCTTTTTCATTATGGGTTGGTTAAGATTATTGTCGTCTGTCATTTGAGTTTACACAGAGATTGTTGGAGCAATTTCATTTCTCGGAATGATTTTGAGGATTCGAACCCTCCACAGGTTGACAAACCTATGGTGATCGAGGACAAGGCTGTACCCCCAGTACCCTACAGCATCCTGCTACCTAAACCCTTTCCCGACTCACCTATCGACCTACCCCACTCTGTGACTAATGATGTCGAGACTATTAAGCATGTGGCCAAAAAGCCCAAGGCAAATCCCACTGTAAACGCCAAAGGCAAAAAGAATGCCCGTTTAATTTCGTGAATGGCAAGAAATAAGCCAAAACCTCCTGTCGATCCAAACCCTATCATGTTGAGTGAGGACTCCGATTCAGAAGTGGAGCATTTCTTGGCTAGCAAATACCCCTATTCGCAAGGTCTGTGTGTCGAACCCTCGTATGACCTTGTGACAAACCTACCCCCTTGCCTACAAAACGACCCTAACTACCCAGGCATTAAGCTGCCTTGTGAAACCCTCGGTCATATATCCAAACCCTCTCCTGCTCTGTCTAAAACCCCAGTGCCACCCTGTGATCAATGCAGCTCGTGGTTAGAGAGGTATTATCTTGATGTACCAATTCTACAGTCAAGAATTCACTCTTTGGAGGACCAGGTTGCACTACTTACCAGTCAAAAGGCTAGGCAACAAGCCACTCATAAGAAACAAAGGACAACAGGCTCCATCTTGTTTAAAAATGTGGAATCAGCCACAGCTGTCGTGAATTCTAAGTTGGCATAATTGAACAGCCTTCGTCATCACACAGGTATATTTTATCACTTGTTTATATAATGAATTCGAATTCAATTTTGAATAGCTCTGTTTACAGCATTGATTGGCTCTGTCACATTGTATGCATTCTATACATAGCTTTGCTTTGATTAATGGAAGTTCATTTTCCCAGTTTAGCTTCGATTGGATTTTCATTGATTTGAATGATCCTGGTGTGGATTTGATTTGTTTGATTTAGTTAAAATGGATTCTCTGCTGTCGATTGAAGTTGTTTGTATCTATTCTAAATAGGAGTTGTTTCTCATATTTCAATATGGAACACAATCACATTTCGATTCGATTTGTTTATAATGTATACGCTATGATTGGCAACAGTTTTGATATGGTTAATTGTTACGGTTTTATGTCCCATATGACTTTTGATCAACAGGAATACAATTCGGATCATTTCCAATGTGACTTTGTACAAAAACATACCCAAATCGTGAATAGATTCAATTCATAACGATTATGATAAAACCCAGCCGGTTAATTCGCATTGATTTACTGTTAGCTTGACCATGTTATCAGTTGGATTCGTAATGGCAATGGATACTCTGTTTGAATTTGATTCGTAAAACGAGATTGACTATATCCAGGTTCACGATTTATTTCTATATTAAACTCAGTCACGATTTGTTTCGATTGTTTGCCCAGTTTACAATTATCACTTCTGTCGTGGTTGTGGTCATAATTAATAGATCCTGTCTGTCGACTGTGCAAGGATCAATGATCGAAATATATGACAAATTTTGGGTTGATGTTGTTACGTGTGATGTCATTTACACATAATCGAAACAGTCTTTCCATCTGTGTATTTGATTAAACGATATGAATCTTTTGCTACATCATTATAGTTATAACAAGTAAAAAATGGTTGCGTTGGATTAGATCGTATCACATATGATATAACCCATTATTGATTTCATTTGGATAGGAAACAATCTTGTTACTGTTCGACCTGATTTTATGGTAACAGAAAAACAATGTATTCTTACCCCTGTTTTCGATTGAATCGCTTTTGATTCTGTTTAATGTTGAATGATGGGATCATTTGAATCTTGAGTGATTCGTTTTCAAGTAATCATTGGAAGATAATTGGATTTAATTCTTTTTAAAATATTTGATTTGATTTGAATTTTGATCCTTTATGTTATTTTAGACTAGCTACAGAATCAGACGATTCTGTAGCTAAGTCTGTAAGATTAGATTTTTATTGTTTTGCTAATAAAATATCTTCCTAACTTGTTATTTTTGGTCTATTGCAGATGAATTTGAAATTGTAGTGGATTTGATGAGCAGTTAGGGGATATTTGAAATATTCTAATGTCATTTTAGTTTCTTAGTTTAGTTGATTTTGGGATATCTTCCCTGATTATGTAAACTGTTTGATACTATCCACAGGGAGGTTTTACCCTGTAGAGAAACTTATAAATACTTATTATTTTTGTAATAATGATGATCCTCATTTGTGGGAGAACAAGGATATGGAATTTTAATACAGACTGAGACAGAATTTGATATTCTACTACAGCTTTAGCTTTTCATAATATCAATATTTTGTTTTATGTTCATGTGTATCTATTTGCATCTAGTTAATGACTACTTTAGCTATCTTAGTCTTTTGCAAATGATATAATTTAATCAATATTATCCATATCTGATTTCTTCAAGTGTATAAAAAACATAGCAATTGCTTGATTCAATTCGTGAATGGCATATTTCTCTTCTTCATAAGTTGAGTTATTAAGTATAAGTTTTTGCATAACAGGTTTCCCTTATTGCAGAGATTTATAAATCATATAATTGTTATGATTTTTTATGTCTTGTTTATCCTGTAAACTACTCAAAGAGCAGCACAGCCTATCATTTACGAGAAGCTTCTAGATTAATGGGTGCGAGTTTCCTTCCTCCGACCAGCTTCGAAGTCATCATACACAAGACAAATTTGGAGTGCTTCTAGGTCAGTTTGTCATTTGTTTGTTAGTATATTTATTAGTAGTTTAGATTAGATATAAGTTTAGTTAAATTTATAGGTAGAATTAGTATATTAGATTGTTTAAGTTCAGTAAATATATTAGATCGTTTAATTTCAGTAAGTTTTATTTCTTGTTCATAAAATCAAAAATATATCTCTAGCTGTCTTAGGACAGAAAGCAAATGATTTTTACAGGTTTTATTCAAATCTGCAAGTTGTAGATAATGTATATTTGTGAATAAGTTGTAATTTAGTTAGTAATTAGATGGTTAATTATTAGAGTTAGTATAATAGTAATTAGTAGTTTGTAAATAGAATAGTTAAAGTAGTTTATATTTAGTTTTAGTTTAATTTATTTAGTAGTTTGTTTTAATTTAGATTAGTGTATTAGTTTGTTCGTTAGTTTAGTTTCTTGTATTTAGTTTTAGTTAGTTTGTTTTAGTTAGTATTAGTTTGTTTTATTTGTTTTAGATAGATTAGTTAGTTTAGTTTAGTTCTCTCTTTGGTTTTCTTAAGACCTTAGAGCGACCAATGGAGCCGTTAAACTCGTCAGGGTGGTTCATTCCAAACGGCTTGGGTTATTAGACAACCCCGGACCGGTTCCACTCTCTCAGTTGATGGATGGTCAATTTTACCCATCAACAAATGGCGCTAGAAGGAGGGCCTGAACTTAATTAATGGCACGAGGCAGTCGTAAGACTCCTCCCCCACCTAATCTCTCACCTATAGTGACTAGAAGCCGTTCACACGATAATATTCCCCTTCAAACAACAACTACTTCAACCGAAGATCCACAGATCACAGTTGAACCAGCAACCCCTAATCCTACAGGTGGTGACTTGGAAGAGATTGTCTGTCGATCTCTTATTAAAACACATAGTGCCTTATCTAGTTTGAGGCAACCAAACCATCCGTGGGGTCGACATTTGGACTTCTGTGATATCAGAGAACAATTAGGTGACACTAACCTCACTGTGAATCCTACAGATCCAATCACTAATCCTGTTGCAGGAGGATCTGGGATACCTCCTTCACCACCTCCCTCATCTCCTTCCTCTTCTGGAGGAGATTCCTCTTCTGACGAAGGTAATTCACCTTCTCGTCCTTCCACACCCACTACCCCGATGGAAAATCAGAACAACCCTGCTAGACCTTGGTTGGACCAGGATGCTATAGCTGTACCTGGAGCCCAACACCCTTTACCTAAGCACCCAAAGAAATGGCTTCCCAAGTTCGATTCCGATTCAAAACAGATAGCCGAAGATCATATCAAAAAAATTATGTTAGCCATTAGACTCCATAATGTTGAACATGAAGATGTTGTCTGTAGGTTGTTCCCTTATACTTTTGAGGGTAATGCATCCACTTGGTACTTTGCCCAACATCCCCACAACATAGTGTCTTGGGAAAAGTTTGAGTCATGCTTTCTGGAAAAATTCAGAGATGGTAAACCTCCAAAAGTCTTAGTAATGGATCTTTCAAGCTTAAAAATGAACCCAAAAGAAAAAGTTAAAGATTTTAATCAAAGATTCTTAACGCTTAAAAATCAAATCCCTGCAGATTCTATGCCTGCTGAGAGTCTTGCAATAGCCTACTACACTAAAGATTTACATCAAAGTATAGCTATTTGGGTTAAACGATCTAAAAAGGCCACATTGTTAGAAGCCTTCGAGGAGGCTACTCAGATTGAAAAAGATATTCTTAGCCTTAAGGACTCTTCTAGCAATGAAACTGAGACCGTTTCTTCTTCCAAAAAGAAGATTGAAATCATCTCCAGACCCACACAAAGTAAAACACAACCTGAAAACTCTGATCTGGAAAATTTAACTAAAGTTGTTCAAAAACTGTCTAATCAAGTTATAGACTTAAAAAGGTCAACTGAAGAAGCTTCCTCGAGTAAAGGACCCTACAAACCTCCTTTCCGAAAGTCTTTTCCTACCAACCAGCCTAATCCAAACCCCGAAGGCTTGAACCTAGAAAGTTTGCAATGTGCTCTTCAAACAATTCTAGAAGCCCAAGATAACTTGATACCTCCTGAAATCCCTCAGGAGGAAGTCGAACAGGAAACAGTTCAAGAAGAAGAGTCTTCTCCAAACATCTTTGGACATTTCTCAGATAGCATCTTTAAGACCAACTTCGAGACTGTTCACCCTTATAACACTAGGAGCAAGACCGCAAACAAACCTCCTGCCGAGAACACTACAACTTCACCTCCAAAGCCATCTAAATCAGTAGAAACTAAACAAAGTAATGTCATCCCCAAATTAGATTACGATGTTGTTGAAGATCTTCAAAAATTAAGGGCTAACATTTCTATTTATGAGTTGTTAAAGTTTCCATTTTTGTTACAAAAAATGTTGCAAAATATTTCAGAGAATGGAAAAAATGGTAATTCAAATGGTAACAAGGTTGTGCAAAGCAAAGTTCCACAGAAGACTTCCACTAAAAATAATCCTGATTCTCAAGATAAAGGAAGCCTTCCTGTAACCTCTATAAATAATGTGAATAATGTAGATAAAGTAGCATTAGAAACTACGAGTAAGAAACCACAAGCTACTACTCTAAGTACTTGCAAGAATGTACCTCCTTTTCTTTTAACTTTCGAAATTTTCAACAGAAATGTGCATAATTGTATGGTTGACTCAGGAGCATCATCAAATGTGATGCCTTGGTCTGTCTGCCAAAATATTAATGCTGAAGTAGAACC
>JASDQU010108806.1:150316-160403 GCA_032191745.1 Picea mariana
ATGGCTTCCGGATAACGGTAATCCCAACAGGATCAGGGTGAATCGTGAGTGTTACCTTAAGTTCACGGTTACAGATTTGAACGACACTAATGAACCATACACACCTCCTGCTGATTCACCTGAAGTCCAAGGGATGGACTCCTTCTTCATAAACTTCATGGCTGAGGTTTCACCTATCAACAATTCAGAACAGCAGTCCGAGATCATAGCATACATGCAACCAACAGCTTCTATGCAACAGTCCCCTGAGCCCGATGGAAATCAAATTTGGTCTCTATATTTCGACGGTTCCAAGTCTAAAGAAGGAGTTGGTGTAGGCTGCATCATTATCGATCCGGCAGGTAATAAGACATTATTGGCTTGTAGAATAGAATTTGAATGTACTAACAATACTGCAGAATACGAGGCTTTACTGCAAGGTCTCAGAAAAGCTTTGGACATGAACATTCAAAATTTAACCGTCTTTGGTGACTCTGAAATAGTGGTTAGACAGGTGAGAGACTCTATACACTGTCTTTCCCCGCATCTCAAAAGTTACCAATCTGAGGTATGGATTTTAATGAACAAATTTTATGCTTTCAATATAAATTCCATTCCTAGATTAAATAATGCTGAAGCAGATCTACTAGCTAATGTAGCCTCTAAACTTCTTCCTGCAGAAGGCTTATCCCCAAACGCATTCTCCGTCGAGCTATTGTTTCGACCATATGTTCCGGACAATATTACGAACTGGAGAGTATTTGACAATGATCAGTAGATCATCAACTTTCTGCACATGGAAGAAACCTTTCAAGGCACAGTGATAGATGAATGCATGCATGACGACAATTTGCACGACTTTACGGTAATACCTAATCTGAAATCTCATGAAGCTCTATCGGACATGGTAAATCTCATACCCAAATCTGTTGTTAGATTAGAAAAGTTTTATGATTTTGAAGATAAATTTAAAAAGACGGTCAATTGTAAAACCAATAGTTCCTCGTTATCTTATGAAAAAGTTAATCTAGGAACTAGTGAAAATCCTCAGTGTATCAACCTAGGCTTGGGATGTTCTAAACAAGAAAAAGTTACTTTTGTTAAATTATTCAAAGAATTTAAGGATGTCTTTGCATGGACATACGACGATCTTAAAACATTCGATCCTAATATTATACAACATGTCATCCCAATGAAGCCCCAAACCTTACCCTTCCAATAGAAATTGAGGAAAATGCATCCTAAACTTGAACCGACCGTTCAAAAAGAATTGAATAAACTTCTAAGTGCTAAAATAATATTTCCTGTTAGGCACACTCAATGGGTATCCAACCTTGTCCCAGTTCGGAAGAAAAATAGGGAAATCCAACTTTGCGTTGATTTCCGAAACCTCAACAAAGCGTCTGAAAAAGATAATTATCATGTCCCACCCATGGAACAGATCCTTCAACAGGTATCTGGTTCTGAGAGGCTATCTTTATTATATGGTTTCTCCAGATACAACCAAGTCCTGATGTCTCTGCCAGACCAACTCAAAACTACCTTCCGTACCCTGTGGGGCACTTATGCTTATCTCAAAATGCCCTTTGGATTGATTAATGCTAGTGCTACCTTTCAGAGAGCAATGGACATTGCTTTTCGAGGCTTAATCAATCACTCCGTTGTAGTTTACTTAGATGATGTGACCGTTTACTCTAAAAACAAATATGATCATCTAGCTCACTTACGAGCAGTTCTACTACGATGTCGTAAATACGACATCTCCTTGAACCCCAAAAAGTCCATCTTTGCAGTAGAACATGGTAAATTACTAGGATTCATTATGTCTAGTGATGGGATGATTATTGACCCCGAGAGGACTCAATTCATCGCTAAACGTCTCCCTCCCACATCCAAAAAATCCATGGAGTCCTTCCTAGGCCATATTAATTTCGTGAGAAGATTTGTCCCCAGTTTCTCCGAAATGGTCAGGCCTCTCCAGAACCTGATTAAGAAAGACACCCAGTACCACTGGGGACCCACAGAAAATCAAGCTTTTAATGCCATAAAGAAGGCCATAATAGACGCTCCGTCTCTCGTGAGCCCTGATTTTTCTCAAGATTTTACACTCTATACTTTTGCCTCTGATCGTTCCTATGCCACAGCCCTAACTCAGAAGAATGTCGAGAACAACGAAGTACCCATCGCCTTTATGAGCTCTTCTTTCAAAGGTGCTGAACTTAACTACCCAGCGGTCGATCGGCAAGCCTACGCTGTCTTCAAAGCAGTTAAGCATTTTCGGTCCTATCTTTTGAAGTCAAGGACGAAGGTCATTGTCCCCTACCCTGCCGTAAGGAATTTGTTAGTGCAAAAGGAGTTAGGAAAGAAGAGAGCCAACTAGGTCACCTCCTTGTAGGAGTATGACTTAGAAATCACCCCGGCCCAGATCATGAGAGGCCAAGGGTTGTGTAAATTGGTTGTTGATTCAGAAATAGGACGGCAAGAAGATAGTGATACGTCAAACCTAGAAAAACGCAATCAAAGTTTGATTTGTTGCGCACAAAACCTCATTAGTCCTTGGTACGATGATATTAGATTTTGTCTTGAACATGGATCAACACCCTGTCACCTTGACCCCGCCAAAAGAAGAGCGTCGAGACTAATGTCTGCCTCCTTTCATCTAGTTAACAGTATACTATTTCGTCAGAATTTTGACAGCGTACTGATGTGCTATCTCGAAAAGGACGAAGCAGAAAAAGTCTTGCTTGAGTTGCATGTAGGAGAAGCTGGTGGTCACTTCGGTGGCAACACCACTGCTCATAAGGTTTGGAGAGTTGGTTACTACTGGCCCACACTTTTTAGGGATGCCCATGCCTTGTGTCGGAAATGTATCATCTGTCAAAAAGCATCAAGGCGGTTGCAAAAACCAGCCTTTCCCTTGCAACCGGTTTCAGTAGATTCTCCTTTCCAGCAATGGGGCCTTGATATCATAGGTCCTGTTCACCCTCCATCCTTGCAACAACACAAGTATATTGTGACAACCATAGACTACTTTACACGATGGTCTGAAGATGATGCGCTAAGAACTGTCAACACCAGTCAGGTTATCGCTTTTCTAAATTCAAATATCATCACTCATTTCGGTATCCCTGATTGTCTAGTCTTTGACAATGCTTCATACTTTTCTTCTCTTGAGATGAGTGAGTTTTCTTTGGAAAAAGGAATAAAGATGAAGTATTCCGCTAGTTACTACCCCCAAGGCAATGGCTTAGCAGAGTCAACAAACAAGAACTTGATCAAAATTATCAAGAGAACCGTGGCTGAAAATCAAAAGAGCTGGCACAATGCACTGTTGAATGCACTATGGGAAGATAGGGTCACACCCAAAGCCGCTATAGGTAACTCCCCCTTTTTTTTCATTTATGGCAGAGAAGCCATTCTGGCACCTCACATTCTTCTTCCTTCACTTCAGTTGTCACAAAAAGTACAAGAAGAAGATTTTCCCCCTTTAGAAAGCCGAATTAATGCTTTGATGAAGTTAGAAGAAGTAAGAACCCAAGCTAAGCGTAAGTTAGACCAACATCAACAATTGATTAAAAGATGGTTCAATTCTAATTCTGCTTCTGATAGAAATTTTGAAGTAGGCGATCTCATCTTAAAGTGGGACAAACCACACGAAGGAAAGGGTGAGCACACCAAGTTTCAAAACTTATGGCTTGGGCCATTGTTAATTGCTGAAAAGTTGGGTCCTAGTTCCTTTCGATTGCAGAATCTTGAAGGGCAGCTTGAAATTTCTCCGGTGAACGGCCAAGCCCTGAAAAGATACTTTGCTTGATACTTACCCTTGTATATTATGTAAATATTTCGTTTTATGTTTTCATTTTTCGTTTGCTTTTGATTTTGATTTGAATTGATCAGTCTTTGTGTTTTTTGAAAAATACGCATACCTGTACACTGAGCCTTTCAGACAAAGACGATAGAAAAATTTCTTCGTTGAAATAACTTCTGAAATTTTGTACAAACATCAGTGATATATTTTTGAAAATGATATCTATGTTGGAAAATTTTGTTGTTTGAAATAAGTCTACTTATTTCAATCTCTGAGCAAAGCTTGTCATGATCATCTATTATATTTTTAAGCTGTCCCTTTTCCGTAAAGGAATGACTCAAAAAGATGTCTCCCTGTCATAGGAAGTTGTGTTTATAAAACAATTATGGAGCTAAATAAAGGACAGTGTTAAAAAATTCTGATGAGGTCTGAAAAAATATGTTAAAATATCAAGATTATCAGCGTCACCCCGCTCAGCTATATATCTGCAAAAGAAAAACAAAATAAAATTATTAATAAGAGCTGTGGGAAGTGCTTGTAAACCCGCCAGGATACTGAACAGGTCCGCTGACAGCGGGTAAATGCATGCATGGCGCCAAGACAACTTCGTCGGGGTACTAAACAGGCCCGCTGGCAGCGAAGCAATGTCGAGTACATGAAAATCTATAAAAAATATGAGAAACCTCTGTAATGTCCTTTATTCTGATCTAGAACTTCTTGACAGGATACATATATCAGAGTGGGTTAAATGGCAACCCTGTCGAGGCTATGGACGCCTGCTGGCAGCAGTGGCCATGCCAACAGTATTGAAGATTTTATCTTTAATATCATGACTTGATGATCTTAAGATTGTTATCATTTTTCATCTTTTAAACCATCGCTGGAAAAGTTGGTAAATAACGATGTTTGTACGATTTTCTGGTTGTTGTTTTTGAGTTGAAATTTTCTTTGCTGTCCCAATCTGAATTTATTTGTTTTGACAGAGATAACTGCTTCTACCAGTGTGTCACCATTGTTGGCAGCTAATTGAACTTTTTCTATTGTCCTATAAGCTACCTACACCTATGTCTTGCGGACGTCAAGTTTTTCGTCGCAATTTTCAAATAGACGATATTTTCATTTCTTGCGACACTTGCAAATTTGTTTCCATTAAGTTTTCATGACTGTAAGCGTGAAAACTTCTCCTTTCATGGTCACATTTCGATTAATATTTGAATTTTCGTTATCTTTTTATTGATAGTTTCTATGGCACTTACCTTTGGTTTATCATCATGTGGCTGAAAGAAATTTTAAACTATGCTCATTGGACATTTTTATATTGATTGCATAACTTGATTTTATTAAGTTTGTGAGGCAGTGAACATATAGATTTCTTCCTACTATGACTTTCCTAATCTTTATGAATTGCATAGGGGTCATATTTTTTTTGTTTTTATATATATGATGCGACCCTTATTGTTATTCTTTTATAACTCTTGGCTTGTCAATTTTATGAGTATCGATTGGCACAATGGTTTAAAAATTTTGATTTATACAATGGCGTGTGGTTAACTTTTGGGTTGGTTTCACGTTGAATGTCAATAGTTTGAAAAACTATAGTTGATTTGGTGCGTTGGCATATCACCCACCATTTGATTTATCAAACGATATGGTTTATGAGCTATGCTATGATTGATTGAACAGAGGTTGAACTTGGTGGTTGTACTTTACCATAACTATTGTGCATGGCAGTGACTAACTCCACCACCCTCGCATGCACACATTAATGCTCTCCCCTTTGGTCGTTCATTGTTGTTATACCGAATGACTCTGCTCCTATGCGTTAGTGAATTCGAACCAAACCCTTACCATGTGCTCGCACCATGGCCCCAGTCATCCGAGCTAAACCCAATGGGAGCCAGGCCCGATTGATGTTTGACAGTGCCCGCAGTGACCTCGAGGAAAATGGGTGGCTTCCATTTATACAAAAATTTGAAGGTTTTAACCTCTGCGTAGCTCGACAATTTGCTTTGACCTTTGATGGTTGTCGAGCCAAGGTCGGTGATGTTCAATTGAAAATTGATGAGCAGTTTATCAGTCTTGCTACAGGTTTACTTGCCACTGGACAACGATGGTCCAAGAATTGCAAAGTAGAGGAGGTGCCATGGACGCTGCTCTTCCAGTCATGAAAAATCACCTCCTGTGATAAAGGTTTTCCAGTAACTGTGCTCAAATAGCGTTGGCATGATTTATTGATGATAATCAAACAGTTTATCACCTGCGAAGGTCAGTTAACGTTTTTTTTCTTACACCACCTTCGTTTGCTTATGATCTTTATGGGTTATCATCTTAATATGCCTTATTATTTTCATAGAAGCCTGTTTAAAATGTCTAAGAAGTACAAAATAAATTAGGCTGATAATAGCCTTTTTCATTATGGGCTGGTTAAGATTATTGTCATCTGTCATTTGAGTTTACATGGAGATTGTTGGAGCAATTTCATTGCTCAGAATGATTTTGAGGATTCGAACCCTCCACAGGTTGACAAACCTGTGGTGATCGAGGACAAGGTTGTACCCCCAATACCCTACAGCATCCTGCTACCTAATCCCTTGCCCAACTCACCTATCGACCTACCCCACTCTCTAACTAATGATGTCGAGATTGTTAAGCCTGTGGCCAAAAATCCCAAGGCAAAGCCCACTGTAAATGCCAAAGGCAAAAAGAATACCCGTTTAATTTCGCGGATGACAAGAAATAAGCCAAAACCTCCTGTCGATCCAAACCCTATCATGTTGAGTGAGGACTCTGATTCGGAAGTGGAGCATTTCTTGGCTAGCGAATACCCCTATTCGCAAGGTCTGTGTGCCGAACCCTCATATGACTTTGTGACAAACCTACCCCCTTGCCTACAAAATGACCCTAACTACCCAGGCATTAAGTTGCCTTGTGAAACCCCCGGTCATATATCCAAACCCTCTCCTGCTCTGTCTAAAACCCCAGTGCCACCCTGTGATCAATGCAACTCGTGGTTAGAGAGGTATTATCTTGATGTGTTGATTATACAGTCAATAATTCACTCTTTGGAGGACCAGGTTGCACTACTTACCAGTCAAAAGGCTAGGCTACAAGCCACTGATAAGAAACAAAGGACGACAGGCTCCATCTTGTTTAAAAATGTGGAATCAGTCACAGCTGTCGTGAATTCTAGGTTGGCATAATTGAACAGCCTTCGTCATCACACAGGTATATTTTATCACTTGTTTATATAACGAATTCGAATTCGATTTTGAATAGCTCTGTTTACAGCATTGATTGGCTCTGTCACATTGTATCCATTCTATACATAGCTTTGCTTTAATTAATGGAAGTTCGTTTTCCCGGTTTAGCTTCGATTGGATTTTCATCAATTTGAATGATCCTGGTGTGGATTTGATTTGTTTGATTTAGTTAAAATGGATGCTCTGCTATCGATTAAATCCATTTGTATCTATTCTAAATAGGAGTTGTTTCTCATATTTCAATATGGAACACAATCACATTTCGATTCGATTTGGTTATAATGTATACGCTATGATTGGAAACAGTTTTGATATGGTTAATTGTTACGGTTTTATGTCCCATATGACTTTTGACCAACAAGAATACAATTCAGATCATTTCCAATGTGACTCTGTACAAAAACATACCCAAATCGTGAATAGATTCAAGTCATAATTATTATGATAAAACCCAGCCGGTTAATTCGCATTGATTTACTGTTAGCTTGACCATGTTATCAGTTGGATTCGTAATGGTAATGGATACTCTGTTTGAATTTGATTTGTAAAACGAGATTGACTATATCCAGGTTCACGATTTATTTCTATATTAAACTCAGTCACGATTTGTTTCGATTGTTTGCCTAGTTTACAATTATCACTTCTGTCGGGGTTGTGGTCATAATTAATAGATCCTGTCTGTCGATTGTGCAAAGATCAATGATCAAAATATATGACAAATTTTGGGTTGATGTTGTTACGTGTGATGTCATTTACACATAATCGAAACAGTCTTTCCATATGTGTATTCGATTAAACGATATAAATCTTTTGCTACATCATTATAGTTATAACGAGTAAAAAATGGTTGTGTTGGATTAGATCGTATCACATACGATATAACCCATTATTGATTTCATTTGGATAGGAAACAGTCTTGTTACTGTTCGACCCAATTTTATGGTAACAGAAAAACAGAGTATTCTTACCCCTGTTTTTGATTGAATCGCTTTTGATTTCGTTTAATGTTGAATGATGGGATCATTTGAATCTTGAGTGATTCATTTTCAAGTAATCATTAGAAGATAATTGGATTTAATTCTTTTTAAAATATTTGATTTGATTTGAATTCTGATCCTGTATGTTATTTTAGACTAGCTACAAAATCAGATGATTCTGTAGCTAAGTCTGTAAGATTAGATTTTTATTGTTTTGCTAATAAAATATCTTCCTAACTTGTTATTTTTGGTCTATTGCAGATGAATTCGAAATTGTAGTGGATTTGATGAGTAGTTAGGGGATATTTGAAATATTCTAATGTCATTTTAGTTTATTAGTTTAGTTGATTTTGGGATATCTTCCCTGATTATGTAAATTGTTTGATACTATCCACAGGGAGGTTTTACCCTATGGAGAAACTTATAAATACTTATTATTTTTGTAATAATGATGATCCTCATTTGTGGGAGAACAAGGATATGGAATTTTAATACAGACTGAGACAGAATTTGATATTCTGCTACATCTTTAGCTTTTCATAATATCAATATTTTGTTTTATGTTCATGTGTATCTATTTGCATCTGGTTAATGACTACTTTAGCTATCTTAGTCTTTTGCAAATGATATAATTTAATCAATATAATCCATATCTGATTTCTTCAAGTGTATAAAAAACATAGCAATTGCTTGATTCAATTTGTGAATGGCATATTTCTCTTCTTCATAAGTTGAGTTATCAAGTATAAGTTTTTGCATAACAGGTTTCCCTTATTGCAGAGATTTATAAATCATATAATTGTTATGATTTTTTATGTCTTGTTTGTCCTGTAAACTACTCAAAGAGCAGCACAGCCTATCGTTTACGAGAAGCTTCTAGATTAACCGGTGCGAGTTTCCTTCCTCCGACCAGCTTCGAAGTCATCATACACAGAACAAATTTGGAGCGTTTCCAGGTCAGTTTGTCATTTGTTTGTTAGTATATTTATTAGTAGTTTAGCTTAGATATAAGTTTAGTTAAATTTATAGGTAGAATTAGTATATTAGATTGTTTAAGTTCAGTAAATATATTAGATCGTTTAATTTCAGTAAGTTTTATTTCTTGTTCATAAAATCATAAAATCAAAAATATATCTCTAGCTGTCTTAGGATAGAAAGCAAATGATTTTTACAGGTTTTATTCAAATCTGCAAGTTGTAGATAATGTATATTTGTGAATAAGTTGTAATTCGGTTAGTAATTAGATGGTTAATTATTAGAGTTAGTATAATAGTAATTAGTAGTTTGTATATAGAATAGTTAAAGTAGTTTATATTTAGTTTTAGTTTAATTTATTTAGTAGTTTGTTTTAATTTATATTAGTGTATTAGTTTGTTAGTTACTTTAGTTTCTTGTATTTAGTTTTAGTTAGTTTGTTTTAGTTAGTATTAGTTTGTTTTATTTGTTTTAGATAGATTAGTTAGTTTAGTTTAGTTCTCTCTTTGGTTTTCTTAAGACCTTAGAGCGGCCAACAGAGTCGTTAAACTTGTCAGGGTGGTTCATTCCAAACGGCTTGGGTTATTAGACAACCCTAGACGGGTTCCACTCTCTCAATTGACGGACAATCGATTTCTCCCATCAACATGTTGACGGGCGAAATCGACCGTCCGTCAATGGAGAGAGTGGAACCAGTCCAGGGTTGTCTAATAACCCAAGTTGTTTGGAATGAACCACCCTGACGGGTTTAGTGGCTCCGTTAGCTGATCTAAGGTCCTAAAAAAACAAAAGAAAACTAATATAAACTAAACTAATCTAACTAAAACTAAATACAACAAACTAAACTAACTAACAATAAATAAAACAAACTAATACACTAATCTAATTAAAACTAACTACTAAACAAACTAACTGTAACATCCCGCTCTGGCGCACTTACCAAACTTATTATTTGAGGACACTTGCTCGCGAGTGATCCGGATTTTTATGATGATAAAACTTTTTCTCTCATTATGATGCGTTGAGTTATATGAAATGATGTTTTTACTACCTTGATGTAGACAGGTGCCGCTGACTCAGTTTCGTTG